>VZTH01005981.1:131965-157937 GCA_013397815.1 Aleadryas rufinucha
TGGGGAGAAAAAGGGCTTATTTTACTTTTCATTATCCTCTTCTGATTCTGTTAGTAATAAATTCACTTTGCAACTTTTAGTTGAGCCTATTTTGCCCTTGAAGTGTTTTCTCCCAGTCCTTGTCTCAGCTCATGAGCCCTTCATTAATTTTTTTTCTCTCCTCTGCCCAGCTGTGGCAGGGGAGGGTGAGCAAGCTGCTTTCATGGGTGCCTGGTGTTGGGCCAGTGTTACACCACGACACTAAGCAAACTGGGCTGAAACCTCCATTTGAAACAAGAAAGCTAAAAGGTGGATCTCAGGAGCTGCTCAAGGGTGGAAGCACATCTTAAATCCCATGTGTGTGTGCTTACAGCTTGTTGAGATCCTATCGTTACTGAAAGCATTTTCTGCTCTTTTGCAGTGACATGGACACCAGACTCAGCAGCATGGCTGGAAGAGCTGCATCCTTCATGTGTTCTGCTGGAGACTTCCATGCTGTAAGCTTTGCCTGTGACAAAGTTGGAAAAGTAAGCCTGGCCTCAAGAAGTTTATTTGGATTATTTGAGTTATGTGGAAGGCCAGGAGAAGAAAGGGGTATTGATATTTACTTACCAAGAACCGTGCATATTGGTTTATATGTATGCACCGACTGGGAAGCAATGAGGTTTCAGAGTATTCTCTGCTGCATCTGGTGGTGGTTGTGTTACTTCAGTTCCTTGCAGCAAATGAAACCTGGAACGAGATGGAGTAAGTAGCAGGGTTTCCTTGTTTTGTTGCAGCATCCCCACTGGCAGATCTGGCCTCACTGAAAGGAGATGGCTCATTGTGTAATCTTTAGGGCTAATTTACTCTAGGTTGTTTGTGGACATATGAGTCTATGTGTGAGCTGCCTGGCACAGGTCCAGAGGTGGGGAATCACACTGGGTTTGCATGGCCTGGTTTTGGTAGCGGGAGCGCTACAGGGGTGGCTTCTGTGAGAAGCTGCTGGAAGCTGCCTTCATGTCTGGAAGAGCCAATCTCTGGTGGCTCCAAAGATGGACGTGCTGCTGGCTAAAACTGGACCAATTATGAATAGTGGTAACGCCTCTGGGATAACAGATTTAAGAAGAAAGAAAAAAAAGTTATGGCTCAGTTGTAATTGCGGCCAGAGAAGAGTGGAATGAGAACATATGAGAAGAACAACTCTGCAGACACCAAGGTCAGTGCAGAAGGAGGGGAGGAGGTGCTCCAGGCACCAGAGCTGAGATTCCTTTGCAGCCCGTAATGAAGACCATGGTGAAGCAGCTGTATCCCGGCAGCCCATGGAGATCCACAGGGGATGCAGAGATCCTCCCACAGCCTGTGGAGAAGCCCCACACCACAGCAGGGGGCTGCCTGAGAGGATGCTGTGACCCTGTGGGAGGCCTGTGGAGAGGGGAGCCCACTCTGGAGTAGCCTGTCCTTGAAGGACTGCACCCCATGGGAGAATGACCCACGCTGCAACAGTTAGAAGAGGACTGTTGCCCATGGGATAGACCAGTGTTGCAGAACTTCACAGAGAACTGTCTCCCATGGGCAGAACCCCACGGTGGAGCAGGGGAACGACTCCTCTCCCCCAGCAGACGGAGAAACCATGGGTAATAAACTGACCATAACCCCCATTCCTGCTTCCCTGCACCACTGGGGTAGGAGGTAGAGCTGGGAAGGAGGAAGGTGTGTGTGTGTGGGGGTGTTGTGTTTTTAAGGGTTTATTTTACTTCTCATTATCCTGCTCTGATTTTGTTAGTAATAAATTCAATTCATATCTCTAATTAGAGCCTGTTTTGCCCATGACAGTATTTGCTGAGTGATCTCTCCCAGTTCCATATCTCAACCCATGAACCCTTTGTTAAATTTTCTCTCCCCTGTCCAGCACTGGAGGGGAGTGAGTGAGCAGCTTTGGTGGGTGCCTGGCATCCAGCCATGGTCAACCCACTACAGGAACCTGCCCCTTGGGGATCAGTTTATCACCACATTGCTCTGGTGCACAAAGCTGAGCTGTTTCTTTCCTCCCATTGTTTGTTCTTTCTTCCTCTTCAGTGTATCTCCCTGGGTCTGGGAAATGGGAAGCACCAGGCAGAGCTCCCTGCTTTGCTTTTGCAGGCCACAGAGGTATCCTAATTGCTGTGGTCAGCATTCTCCATCAGAGGCAACACCTGTCCCAGGAATGGGCAAGGAAGTGTCACGTTGTGAAAAAAGGCAGCAAAGCTTTTGAAAACCCACCCATATGACAGAGGTGCTAAATGTGTCACATATCTCTCAGCCAAGAAATGCTTTTAGACACATACTGAGTTTAAGCATGTTACTCCCTAATGTGCATGGCAGAGTAGAAATGCACTTCTGTGTATAAAAATATTTAAATGTGCTCTTGAATGCTTCTCTCTGTGAGTACTTTATATATTACTGTAAGGTCCACAGATAGCATGATGGCATTGGAAACAAGAACTAGAACTGAAAAAATGGCGTAGAAATCAATAGTAACCATGACTATGTCAGGAAAATTAATCCACAAACACCAGATGTTTATGTCCAAAAAGGAGACAGAGGAGTCCTGTTACTTTATTCGACTAAAGGGAGAGATCATGGGCATTTCCCCTGGGGTCTCTCCAATTTTTAGAGGATGCAGCCTCCTTTTTATCCCAATTTCCCAGCCACATTTTTCTCTCTCTTTCCTCATTGGCTGAGGTACGTGAGAGGTACAGACCCTGAATGGACTAATACAGACCCCCTTCTAATGTAAACCCCCTTGGTTTTTTTCCTTTTCCTATGGCATTTATGGTCCCCCCCTTTGCTTCTTTCATCTCCCAGTATCTATCTCTGCCTGTCAGCAGACCCACAGTTTGTTTGTAAAGACAAATCCCTCTCACTCCTTCCATCCATCAGTGGAATTTCTCCCATAGTTTCTTTCATCTTTTAGTATCTAGCCTTTACCTATCAGCAGACCCACACTTTGTAAAGACAAATATCTCATTCCTTTCAACTATTATCCCTGGTAGAGAATAAATAAGGTGGGCTTTCCTACCGCAGGCTTCCTTTTTTCCTGTCCAGCTGAATGCTGTCTTAGTTTAAGACAATTTGAGGGGGACACTCTAAAATGAGTTACCTCCCCTTAGTTTTAAGTTTTACCTCCCTTTCCACCAATAAGGAGAGATGAATATGAGTAGATATAAGTGAAAAAATAACAGTTTCTCAAAAAACCGAAATAGCAACAGGCCAAAAAACAACAGTAAATAATCACTAGTTACAAAGTTGCTGAAATCTCAGGGACTCCCCCAGGAACAAGGAGAAACTCAAAATGGCAGAGTGAAACATTCCCCAAGATGGCGCCCAGCACAGGCGGCTGCGTGAGGGCAGACAAAGGGAAAATGGCAGCAGCCCTCCCCCGCCTTGTCTCCCTGGTGGCACCAGCTCCACCAGCGCATGCAGCTTGGCACACTTTGGCGGCTGGAACTCGGACGAGGGCTGGAACCCGTGGAGGAAGTTCTCCTTCCTCCCGGCAGCAGGCAGCAAGCACCGGGCCGCGCTGCCCCAGGCTCCGCGCGCCTTGGCCTCAGTCGGACACTGCTGCATGGAGTGCAGCCTCTCTCGGTGCCGTGCCGCAGCGACAGACAGGTGCTGCAAAATTCACTCTGAAACAGTTTTTGATTGCGAAATGCAGCTTCTCGAATTGGCTGCTCTTGTAAGTAGAAACAAGAAAAAGCCAAGAGGCAAAGGCTAGAGAGTGACTCTGCCTGAGTGCCTCGACTTCTAAAGAGCCCAGGGCACCCCCAGCCCCCCCACCCTCCATTTTCTGGCTGCAGGGTCTTAAGTAGATAGTAACAAGTTTGAGCACAGATAGATATGGAAAGCAATTAACATTTTGGGTTATGCACCATTAAATGAAATGAGGAATTTCTTAGCCTTGCTGCTGAGGGATAGTCCTCAGGGATGACTGGTGGCCCTTGCCGTGGTTTGGACATCCTGGCTTGGGTGCTCACTGCAGTCCTGTCCTTTAGCAGCAGCTTGCAGGATCTCCTCCCAGAGCAGTACAACAGGCTGTGATTTTTCTTCTCCCTCTGGAAAAGGGCTTCTGAACATGTGTGCACAGATTTATTACGCAGACATCCACAGAGTAAGAATAAACTAAATCCCCACATCACCAAACAATGTACCGTTTGGGATTTAATGAAGATTTCTCCCCGTTCCACACACCAAGTGGATGCTATATAGTTTAAATTATGTATAAGTCTATTACAGAATAATCAGTGCTAAACACATATGCATACACAGAGCACAATAAATTATGTATCTTGCCTTAATATTTCATGAAGAAGAGCCATGGCATGTATTGATTTCATTTAGACCTGAGTTCAAGAGAGCATTTAAACATATTTCTATTTTTAAATCCATGAATCATCATAACAGGACTGTTCAGGTGCTTTCAGTTAGATGTATACTTAACAACCACGCTGAATTTGAGCCATAATGATAATCAGATTAATATTTTGAACCAGTGCCCAAGGAAGCCAATGGGAGCCATTTAATCTATTTTACTAGGCTCTTGCAGTAAGATTCATTTTTTAATATATTTGTATGCATATATATATATATATATTTAATGAGGGAAATGGAAGGTAGACCTTTACTGAGAAATTGGAGTCTGTCTGAGCCTGGAATCACCTTATATAATCATGAATTTCTGTAGCAATCTGAGAAATCAAGGCAAGCTAGCTCAAAATGCCACTGGCAGCTACTCACTCATTCCTCCAGTGCCCAGGGCATGCCACACTGAAGGCTGAACACTCCTCTGCCCCTGAGAGTGAGCCAGCATCCTTTGGGTAACAGGAACTCATTTTTACCTAATGAAATCATTTGGATTCTTTTTCTGTCCTGAAAGATATGGGGGGGGAAAGGGTTTATGGACAAAATGTTCAAAAGCACTTCCATACCACAAAACCTTAAATTTCACCAGCAGACTTGGAGCTCTGACCGAACTGGGGGGAGAGGGGGTAGCCTGAACAACCTGGGGAGATGGGACTTCCAGCTGTTTTTCTGCACATATGTCCATGCTGCTGGTGAATTAGCTCACTTTGGGCATTTTTCTTATCTTGAAACTGCAGCTTTCAACTACATGCTTGGTCTTCTCTAAGACAGTTGTTGAGATACATTAATTGAAAGGTCAGAAAGGACCAATATATCTGATCAAGAAAACAGTTGCATTAAATTGAACATTTGATTTGGTACTGATGGCAAAACTCAGGAAACTGCACGTTCTAGAATGAATCTGTCATACAAACATGCGCACACACATTATTGTCTTGTTTTTGTAGAAAAAATCAGGTCACAACACCTGTGACTCTGCTTTGAGCCTCGCATTTCTTCTCTTGGACTTATCCAAAATGTCTCTTTGGAGAATGTGGCTACGAGTAATACCATCATCTACAGGAAGACACAAAAGAAGCTCAAGCTTAACCTAAAAGCCTAGTGAACTGATTTCCACTAAATTACCTTTTCCTTTTTTGCCCTTTTTCCCTCTCTTTCTCCCTGCAGGACACAGGCAAAGCGGATAGTTTTATCTTTAATATTTGCAAACTACAAGGTGACTGGGCTTTTCTCTTTAGGTTTTTGTCAACAAGTAGAAATAATGGTTAACATTTCCCTGTGAAAACATCCTATGCGAACTGGCTCTTACAAAAGTAAATTAAATAGCCTGTGTTTTATCACTTTATTGTTATTACCATTATTTATTAATAGCACACTGTATTGGGCTTTTGTTTATTTTTAAAGCACAGTGTTTGTAGTCAAATCTGTATGTTGGCTCACACCTTAATATGGATGCAAATACTGAGCCATTCTGTGTAAAAAATATCACCTCTCTTGGATCTTTAATACTGCTGTGCTTTGCTTCCACAAGATATTCTTGCAGTGAACTGAGAAAATCAGTCCAGACCTTACCTATGGTACTAAAGTCTAGAAGATGATTGTTTTTTCTGGCTGCTGTAAGAAACAAGTTATGTTGGGGTGGTTTGTTGTGTGTTAGGAAAAGAGTAATTTTCAAATTGCGGCCATCAAATTCTGAACCTCTGATGGGTCCCAAACATTTTGTCTCAAACTGCCCTCATATTGCTCAGCTATAACTTCTGAATCCAGAATCAAACTACTGAGACTACAGTAAATGCAGTGGGTTTTTTTTCAGTTGGATAGGCCATATTAATGGGATTTAAATGATGATATAGCAATATTTAATCCATTTCCACTTCCGCAGTCTTTTTGTTTCTTAAGTAAACCCGTACAGTGTTATTTATTGTCTCATCTGAAAATCACAGAATGCATAAATGAATTATTTTTCACATACCTAGAAGGGTTTAAAATGCATGGAGTTCACAGAGTAGTAAACATTTAGTAGGTTCCCATATCAAGATGCAATTTTCTTCAGTTTGCTTCTGTAGATTAAAAGATTTTGGTTTAGATTTTAAGGATTTATTTCATATGACAGTAACTGTTAAATATCCTGTAGAAGAAAATCTCAGAAGACATCCATTTGTAGATACGATCTTTTTTATCTGGGGCAAAATACAAAGACCTGCAAGCAAGCCAATATTTAATTGTATTATCTAATGGCATCAAAATTTAGTTATGGCTCTCTTTAATAAAATAAATTTGGAGTCTTAGATGATAATTCTAAAATTAGATCATGTCACACCTTATGGCTGTCAGGTCACTTTGTGAGATGAGCCAAGAGTCTTCCACACTCACTGCAGAAATGCCCTTTTGTTTCTGCTCAGAGGCTCTGAGTTGAAAAGACTTTTTGAGAAATGGCTAAACTTGATGCATTGTTTAAATTACTTTTTTTTTTTACAGTCTTTTTCCTAACAAAAGAATTACTGTGGCTGTTTTAGACCAGCAGATAGAAAATATAATGGAAAGTACTGAGTGCTTAGGGAAAGAGTATGAGAACAGAGAGAACTTACAGAGGTCCTATTCATGGCACTCCAGGCTCAGAGATGCCAGGGAGTGAATGGTCTGACCCTGCGTCTTCAGCAGGTGCCAGTGCCTATGAATTTGTCTCTGCTTTCTTTTAGTCCATGTAAGTTTTTCACCTTCACAGAGTCTTCTGCTAGTGACTTCTGCAGATCAGCTGCATGTGTTCCCATAAAGATACCTCCTGCTAGGCAGAAAATAGCCTGAGGCTAGTGTCACTGGTAGATCCTGTGTAAATCCTGACTGAAAGCAGGGAGAGCTGCCCAGTCATTGATGATAATGCCAGTTCCTAAATTTGGGCTTAAAACCTGAGCTTTAGCTTTTTTCCTATAAGGGGAAGATGATGTAATTTCCACAGCAAGAATTAACTATGAAATTAATGCCTGAGAAGGTGAAAGGAACCAAAATGAACTCCAGAAAGTGGTGAAATACGGTGTCAGATCAGAATCCTCTCTGTTTCTGCATCTAACACCAAGTTTCTGTACAACCCTGATGTGCCCATCTGAAAAGGAGATAGAAAAGTTATTATTTACGAAGAAATGACACAGCTCCCAGCAGGTGGGCACAGGTTGCCTGACACACTTTGATGTCTCTGGCCTCACAGCAGCTTTGGAGGACGAGATGGTGGCTCAGTGCCCCTTGCTTCCAGCCTGGCATCTTCATACTGAGCTGCTCTGCTGTGCCTCTCCAGCCAGCCATTTCCTGTGGCACTAGTGTGGCATTGATTCATAAAAGTCTACAAGTGTTTTTACGAGCAGAGTGAAGATATTTTAGAAGAGAGGCACGCTTGCCTGTTGGGCAGCAGCAGCTCGAATACCTCAGTGCTGCAGTTACATTTGAAGGTGCATGTACTTTGTTTCAGGAAAGCTGCCAAATGGCATTTTATTCCTACCTCAGAGCTCTATGCAATGAAAAAAAAAGTGAATTTCCATGCTTTTTTTTGGCCAGAAAAGTGCTTGCAGGTCTTTACACAGCTTTACCAGGCTGGGATCAAAGCCTGAATCAGACTGAAAAGCGCCATTGGGACTGATGTTGTTTGTGCTTAGAGTCAGGGTGTTATCAAGTGGCTCAGACTAGGGTGAAGGTAGCCACCGTCCAGCCAATTTCCCCAGAGCCAAATGACAGAATTACAGTCTGATCCTCAGCCCAGGGTCCCTGGAAGGGGCAGCTTTTTCCTAAATATTTATATTATTAGAGGGTTTTTATAAATTCTTTGTCATGATTCCTCTTTAGCCTCCAAGCCAGGTGTGGCAGTCCTAGAACCAGCTGTGGTTTTATCAGGATTCTGCCCCAATTTGAGTGTTGGCAAAACCTACTCAGATATATTTCTTTAATCTTGCTGATGTTCCTCCACTTTTCTGTCTGCAGCAAATGGAAGGCCATGAATTTCCTGCCATGCAGATAATTCTTCTAGGTTTGTTTCTCAGTCACAATGAGTGCAGACCTGTTGTCCTAACGTCACTGGCAGATTTTGAGTCCTTTTGACATTGATCTGAAGCCCACTGAAGGCTGTAGAGGTTCTCCCAAACTTCAAAGTATTCCTTTCATTCTGAATTGCCACATTTCTGCAGGATAGCTTGCCTTTGCCACATCATTTGGGCTGCCCATCTGTTGCTTAGCTACAAGACTAATAAAAAGAGCCCAAATGATAGCAGAGTGGGCACTGAAGCATTTCAAATATGACAAGACTCAAAGGATGCTCATCAGTGGATGTGCAGGAATATTACACATCCCAGATTCTGAGGTTTTAGTGACCATGACTGTTAGCTTTTAGCTTACACAGCTCTGGTTGCTACTAGCTTGGCTTTTGCTGGATCTGGCTTGTTTGCAAGCTGTGGCCAGAGATACTGATTTTAAGGAAGGTGTGTGCTTGGGGAGAAATCGCTAAATGAAGGTCCTTGAAAGAGAGAAATAAGATAGGAGAGGAGCTCCTTGGGGGTTTCTGTAAGGGAAAACTGCGATTGTCAGAGTTAAGTCCTAGTTGCTGGAGTCAGGTTATGCAATGCAGTATCAATGTGAACTGCAGAACTAGCCATAGCTGCTATGTATTATTACTGATCTGCGTCCACAGCAGCAATACCTTTCAGCTCTTCCCTGACAGTTTGTGTAAGGGACTTACTTCATAACTTCACAAACTGGGATCGCATTTTTGCAGCCTCATGAAAATGAGTGACACCAATTGCCCAGGACACATCTTTGGTTCCCACAGCAGCTACATGTGAAAGACAAAGTGCTGTGCTTCCAGCAACATTAATTAATAGTCTGGAGGTGAGTGCTCAGCTCAACAGCTGAATTTAGTAACAGTTCATCTGAATGCAAGAGAAGGTTTCTCCAAAACTCCAGCAGCATCTAGTAGGACTCATGCTTCAGCTTTGTGGTGACCGTGGCTGGGTCTTGTATGGAGAGGTAGTCTGGGGAAAGATTTTCTTGAGGTTCAGCTGCCTTCAGTGTGAGTTAGCAGCAGGAAATAGTGATAAGAGCCATCAGCTGGACAGTGCTGGACCATCCCCAGAGCAAGGTCTCAAGGAGAGGCTGGAATGGCTTTGTGCTTAAGAGCTTCCTTGGAGTAGCTGGTTGTGTCAGTCTGTAGCTCAAAAGCAAACAAGTTCCTGCCTACACCTCCAGTGTGATGCCAGACCAAGGGGACCTGTGGGAAGGGCAAGGATTGCAGTTTTAGTTTTCCTTTTGTCTTGTCTCCAAAGATTGCTCTTGGTGTTTGCATTACAGATGTGAGCTTGAGGAGACACCATACCTGACCATGAAGGGATCAACACTTTTTCACATTTTAAGACACAGAAATGGCATGAACAAAACCTGATCAGTTAAGAGGAGAGGAATTAATTATAAAATATTGTGTGCTGGATTTTTGGCTCATATATGGTGACACAGTGCTGCTGGGAAAACATGCACAAAAGGTGATTTCACATTGTTATTATTTTTTGTTAACAGCTTAAACATACACGTAAGTAGTAAGAAACAAACCCATCCTGTGCAAGTGTCAGTGCTTTTTGACCTCTAAACTCAAAAGCAAGAAAAACTCTTGGTGAAATACATGGTGATGTGATCCCTTTAGAACAGCAGGGCAAAACCCCAAAACTTGTAATCAAATGGGACAATGTTGTGTTGTTGCCTAATGAGATACTGCATTAATGTATGGAAATTCAGCTCATGGGGACTTGTGCCATATATATGTGCAATTTATGGAGTTGTTCTAACACCAAGAAAAGAGTCAGAATTTGGAACATTGCCCAGGTTTTTTACTTGGTTTCCTGTGTACTCGCTTGCCTGTCACTTCTAAACCTGTTTTGCCTCTCACTTAGCAGTGGAGTTGTGCCCAGGTAAAGGCATTACTTGAACACCAGCTAAATATTAGTTTCATAATGCATATCCATTGCTTGGTCGCAGGGTATCACTCAAAGCAAATTATTCTGCTGTGTTATGTTGTCTGTCGATCACTCCTTTCTTCCTTTTATCCTTGTTGTGCTTTTTCCTGTCTTGCAGAAAGCCAAGGTACCAGGCCATTAGGAAACTGAATTATTAAAACTTCATATTGATTTTTCTTGACCATATAGCTGACGTTATCATGCAGGGACCTTGCCTTGAGCTATGCAGAAGGGGTTTTGCTAAACACTTGACAGCTCTCCTCACTCCTTTTCTTCATTACCTTCCATCTCTTTCCTACCCCATCATTTCCAAGAGGAGGAGGTTCTGAAAACCATTATGTGGAGTCATTTCATTTCACTGTCAGGCTCCCTTTGCTAGCAGCCACACAAATGATGACATTTTTCTTTCTTTTCACTCTGGAGGTACACAAACAGATCAGCCCATTTGCTAAAAGCTGCGGCACACCACGGTATCCATGGCAACACACCAGCCTGTGCAAGTATCTGCAGACGCTTCAAAAATCAGAAATACCAAGCGATGACAAGGAGTTGCTTCATACAATGGATGTTTATAGGTGTCACAGCCATCTGAAACACTTCCCTCTCCACCCATCAGCTCCTTGATTATAATGTGCTTTACATTTTTCTTGTAGCTCCTTTGTCAGCATCCAAGTTTCAAGGCAGAAGTAATCCTTCTTTCAATGTTTATTTGATTTGAGTTTTTTCATTTAGATCACTGGCTGAGGTACCTTATGGGAATGAGCACCCCAAGCACCACTGCTAAACTTCCTATTTGAATTGAGTTGGAGTACAGGCTTTTCAAATGATAAAACCCACAGATATAATTGAAAAAGAAATTATCTATGTCAATCCAACTAACAGAAGTAGTTGTGTGAATGCTAGGCTGAGTGGTGAATTGACCCATCATGTTGCATGAATTACTGGTTACCTATAGTGATGACAGATTTCATAAGATCAATCAACCATTTTTTGGAAATATTTTTATTTAAGTTTATCCAGCTGCTGGCATTGCAGAGACTATGCTACTGTGTTTACAGCCACTGGTCTTCACTGAACCTGTGGGTTGTTCACATCTGCTTTCAGGAGATAACATTCAGGTGCTCAGGCTGCATTGCAGCTAAGCTGGTTGCAGAACATATATCAGTTCACCAGACCAAGCATTTACCTGCAAAAACATCTGTAATTCAGAATGGGTAACTCATGTGGGCATTGACAGACACTGTTGGAGTCTCATGCTGGTGATGACCCTGGCTAAGGAGCAGTTTTATAACATAGGAAATCAACAGGCAGTCTTCAGGCATTCAGGACCACATACTTCAACTCAGAGAAGTATTGCTGTGCCATTAAGATGTGGTGGGTGTGCTTATCCATCAGGCTAGGGCCATTCTCAAACCTAGACTGGACAACTGTGTTGCTCGCACAAAGGCTGAGTACAAGGTTGAGCTTGAAATTTGGTAATGGTAAAGAGCCCAGGTACATACATGCTTAGCCTCCAGCCACGGTTATGGTGGGAAAATAGCCCCTCATTCTGTCTGTAATGACTTCTCTTAAGAAGTAACATCAGTATTTTATTCACAGAAAGGCGAAAAGAAATGCAAAGCCCAAGATGAATTATGTTGCCCCGTATTGTGGTGTTAACTTGATTAGGCTAATCTGTTTTCAACTGATGATTTAAGCTTTAGGCTTGGAAAATGCAGTAACATTTACATGTTTGAATGTAAAAGGAGGATTGTATTAAAAAGCCTTATCAAAATTCCACCTTAATAAAACAACCTATCAGTGCATCAGAGCACTGAGGAGCTTCCATGTGCAAGCACGCAAGCGTCTCACAGATTCTTTCTAGGATCTTTAATCCTCAGTAGCTACTGTTGGAACAATTCAGACTTTCCCCTGTGTCGTGGTTTGATATCGGATAAAATATCATGTACTCACGAAAATTGTAACGAAGTGTTCATGAGTTGAGATAAGGATTAGGAGAAAACACTCTAAGGGCAAAACAGGCTCAAACTTAAAGGGATAAAGTAAATTTATTATTAACAGAGTCAGAGGAGGATAATGAGGAATAAAATAAGCCTTTAAATCACCTTTTTCACCCCCAGCCCTCCTTCCTTCCCACCGACAGCAGAGGGAGACAGGGCGTGAGGGTTTTGGTCAGTTCTTTATTTGAAATCTTTCTTCGGTCTGCTTAGGGACAGGAGTCTTCTGTTATACTGTGGGGTCCTTCCCATGGGAGATAGTTCTCTGTGAACTTCTCCAGCATGGTTCTAATTTCACATGCAGCAATCCCGCCTGACCTGCTGTAACGTGAGTCCCTCCCACGGGCAGTCTTCCCAAAACTGCATGGCATGGTTCGTTTAGTCCATGGGGTGTAGTTTTTTAAGGACAGGCTGCTCTAGTTTGGAAGCAAGGACCCTCTTTATCTCTAGAAGCAAGGGCCTTCTCTCTCTGTTCGGATCTTTCACTGGATTACAGCTTTTTTAGCATCTACCCGCGCCAGCATGAGCACTTTTCCCACGAGCTGTGAGTGGATATCTGCATCCCCCGTGGACATCACGGATTATAGGGAAATAGTGTGTTTTACTATAGTCCTCAGCATAGTTTGCAGAGAAATCTGGACTCTGACGCTTGGAGCATCTCCTCCCCCTCTTTCTTCTCACTGACCTTGGTTGTCGCCATGTTGTTTTTCTCCACATGTCCTCACTTCCTCCTCTTTCTCCGACTAGGAAGAAAAAAAACTGCTGCTCATAAGTACCATTGCCAACAAATTCCACCAGCTCAAAGATTTCTGCAGGATTTTGCAGCGCTAAGAAGTTGATCTCGTCTAGGTTCCGTGTTGAGGAATTGCTTTGTCATGTTTTCGCCGCTGGCCACTTGGCCCCCGCTGCCACTGTGCTGGTGGTTGCGGCTGCCGTGGCGCTGGCACCGTTCAATGCCTCTCTTGGTGCGGGGCGCCAAAAAGGAGAAGTCACTGCTGCCACCCCTGCTCTTCTGCTCGAAGCATGGCTGGCTAAAAGCGGCCGGACAGGCAAAGCTCACTGCGGGGCAGGCCGTGCTGAGATGGTGGCAGCTGCACAGCCGTGCCGAGCCCCGGGATAGTCCCAGCCGCGGTGCCAAACCACCCCTGGGAAAAAACTGTGAGTGGGTTTGATTTCCTTCTTAAATATGTCATCACAGAGGCGTTACCAGCCTCTCTAATTGGGCCAGCAACATGTCCATCTTCAGAGCCATCAGAGATTGGCTCTGTCAGACACAGTGGAAGTTTCTAGCAGCTTTTCACCGAAGCCACCCCTGTGGCTTCCCCCCCACCAAAAAATCAGGCTATGTTAAACCAACNGTCATCACAGAGGCGTTACCAGCCTCTCTAATTGGGCCAGCAACATGTCCATCTTCAGAGCCATCAGAGATTGGATCTGTCAGACACAGTGGAAGTTTCTAGCAGCTTTTCACCGAAGCCACCCCTGTGGCTTCCCCCCCACCAAAAAATCAGGCTATGTTAAACCAACACACCCTAGAACAGGAAATTAAATCTCAAAAATACTATATTCCTTGTATTCTGACCAGTCAGTAACTTACACATCATATTTATTTTGAAAAGCAAATTTTTCATGTAGTTTAGCTAGAGATTCAATGTGCAAAGAGATTTTACTACAAAAACCTTTCACAGAACCTGTATGTTCTGTTCATCTTCTGTTTGGTCCTGTAAGTAGGCAGTGAGTTTTAAATTTTTTTTCATTAGAAGACCTGGTAAGGCTGAATGGTGCATTAGTTTTACTCCCACAACTCTCAAAACAGATAAAGAAGGCAACGCTTGTAGTGGTGAGAAGCTAGAGGTGGCAAAACAACCCAGCCTGAAACTTCTTCACAATCATCATTCTTTACCTAGAAAATGTCAAGAGCAACAAAACTTATTTTCCTAGAGAGTCTGGGTTTTTTTCTTCTTGTTCAGATGGAAATTTAATAGATGAACTGTTGTTCTGCGCCCCAGAAAATGGGTTAAAGCAGTGAAAGTTGGTTTAGGTTAAGAACTTTCTACATTTTTCATTCTGAATACATTTACAAAACATCCTGTGAGATGTCACAACAAGTCTGACACCCAGCTTTCTTCTCTTCAGCAGAGGAATCAGCCCCATAACCAAAACGTCACAAAGCTTCAAGAGCTGAGAGGAAAACGTAGCTGGGTTAGGTAAATGACAGGGGAAGAAGTTCTGCACATAACCATGAACTCTGTAAGGGACCACTACAGTCCATTTTTCACATTGGTTCATTGTCTGGGGACTCTTTCCTTTCAATCCCAGCAGTAAGAAATGAAGGTGTCTGCTGTAATGCATTCTTTATTGCAATTCTTATCTCCTTGCAGCCCCAAGAGCTGGTGGTCCAAGTACTTTGTACCCTCTCTCTGCTTTCAAATTATTCTACTTCTAATGCAGAGACTGGCTTTTGACATCAAAAGCATTTAGCAAATTAGAGTGTAGCTCCCTGAAGCTAATTCTTCCATCATAATTCACATGGGTACTTAGAGTCCCTTGGACAAAAAGACCAAAGATAACTAAATCTACAAAGGCAGCATTGCTCTTGTACAAGTCCTTCCACTGGGTCAGATCTCACCCTTGCTTAAAGCTTTCCTGTAGCCACCTGAGACATTTACATTTACAAACAGGTAGTATCTCCAAATAATCTTTGAATGGTAAGTGTAATCAAATGGGAGACAGGCAGAAAAAGGAAGGCATTTACATGGAGATGTTACTATATGAGCTGATGAGATACAGTTGAGTTTCTTGTCAGAATCAGAAAAAAAAAATGAACATAGTTTGTGATGCAAAGCCAGGGATAAGTCCATGCTATTTTCAGTGGAAGCTTTTATTTTGCTTAATCGTTGATAAGCATTTGAAGGAGCTCTTCAGCTCGCTTCCCCCACCCTCACCCCCAGTTGCCTCTGTTGGGCACTAGAGGGACCCTAGAGTTTTCCAACGCATGAAAACATCCCAGCAATGCCGAGGCGGGAGCCCTGCCTTTCCCGGTCACCTTAACCTAGGTGTTTCCAAGGAGAAAGGTGGGAAAAAACCGCTCATCGTGCCCACAGACTGCAAATATGCCACTGAGAGTAATGTGCAAGGGGACCGTAGCCATACTTCTTTGTTTCATTAACCTCACTGGTGCTCGCAGCTCTTCCCATCATCAATAAATAAAAGCTGACTTTGTCTTGACTGCTCTGTTTGCTCAGCTAATGTTGTAACATTGGCGCCAAGGCTTGAGTCATTGTGTTTTTGAGAAATTAAATGTTTCCTTTCCCAGTCTGAAGTGATGCCAAATACCTAAGTTGCCACTACTGCATCCCAATAAACTCGCAGGGGAGCAGTGGGGAATTGTTGCTTAACTATATAGTAAGAGACAAAGCATTGACACAAATTCCTTTTAAAACGGCATTTCCCAGACACAGTTTCAAATGGATCTGTTCTAAAGACAGCTATAGACAATGTCATTCCTTTTCCTTTTAGTAGGCAGGCAAAAAATCTGCTGTATTTGACTTATCAGACTTCCATACAGACATCCATAATTCAGTATCTCAAAGCTTTGCTTCTAAAGCTCATGGTTTATGAGGTGATGCAAAAAAATTTTTTTTCCTTTGTACAAAAAATCTTTTCCCACTATTGCTTAGTAGAACGATATTTTCTGATCTCTGCATGAATATTTCTAATAAAAATATGTGCATGCATTTTAATATCTCTAACACGAATTAAAATAATTTTTTCTGTCTTAAAACATCTAGTGTCAACACTGCTGCTGAATATTTAATGTGAAGTATAATGTAATTTGAGTAGATAATTATCTTGGGGAAAATGGTGACTGCCATTTTTTTCTGTGCTTATTTTTCATCATCTTTGATGATTATTTAAAGGAGAGATGCAACTGAATGACTAACTTCCAAGACACCTCTCTCTCTCTCTCTCTGCAGGCTGCTGCTGAAAAGAGACAGGCTGCTGCTGTACTGCATCTGAGCTAGAGGCGTTGATTCTCTGTCACTCATGGAATATTCTGAGCATCTCTGGTTAGTTACACCACCCCTCTGATCTCTAGGAATGTTTATGGACAGTGCACAGTGTATTGTATATGTGTCTTTCCATTAAGACATCTTTTCATCTCTTCCATGATACCCGTTGCAGTATTTGTTTCCAATGAAAGTATAAGCTGTCCTTTCCCACCCCCTGCCCTTTCTTTTAAAAAAAAAATATTGTAAGCTTTAAATTATTCTAATTTCCATTTGGATGAAGTTTAACTTTTTCTCCTTGATCAAGTCAACTGCTCATTTCCTCGCAGGGCTGCTTCTGATTTGGTTTTATGCTAAGCCTGCATTCGCATTATCTAGGTGGTAAGAGGAAGGGCAAAGTTCCTGTGCTTGTGGGGAGAACTCCATCAAGGTCTTTGCATGGATGCCTAGGCTTCCAAGGAGAGGCACAGAAAGAAAACAGCCGGAGAAAGGCACTGCTGGTCTTCAGGGTACTGCGGGTACTGGTGCACATTCCTTATGCCCTGAACCAGTGTCTTTCCTCCTGGCAGCCTGGGAGAAAGACTGACTGCAGCAAATCCATTTCCTCTGGAAGCATCTCCTCTGGAAGGATGTACATCACTGATGGTGAGTAACGAGCAGGGAATATGACGCCTTTGTCATTTTGGCAAAATCCTGCTCCCTTTGCATGACACTGATTTACAGGTGAAATGTGAGAAAACAGCAGTGGTGGGAAGTTCTCTCAAACAGTATGAGGGGGGCTCAGGAAAGGTACCAGAAGAAATGTTTGTAGTCTTCGCTCTTTTAAAATGAAAATTTCCTGATTTACAAATACATAAAAATACTTAATAAAGTAATTTGGCCTTCCCAAGTAATTTCATTAACACTGACATACCCTTAACATGGAATATATGTAGTAGTTGCTGAGGGATAGCCATTTCTTTATGAAGAAACAGAAGCAAGGGCAGGACCTAGGCTTCCCTGAACTGCATTTTGACCACTCAGTCTAAGACACATACGGCCCAAATTATAGATATGAAATCTAGATAGCCTGCTAAAGCCCATGAAGAAAACAAGTGCTCAGTACTCCTGAAAATCATGCTTGAAATCAAGCTGGGTACCTAAAATCAGTGACATTTTGGAAAAAATATAGATAACTTGCTCACAGTGATGCAGCAAAATGCAACCAAACTGAAATTAACGTTTAAAGTTTTTCCAGTGCAGTATGGATAATAGTGTGCTATCTAGGCCCCCAAATATAAAGAAAAATAAAGATATTTATCTTTACTGAATCAGAATATAGGACCTTCAAAACATTATTAGAGGCTAATACGCACATGACAGAATTTTTGGTTAAGATTCTGACAGACTGACTTTTGCACATGAATTCTTAACAAACTAAAATTTGCTTAGAAAATAGAAGAGGTAAGAAAGCAGCATTTTACTCTTTCATCTC
Organism: Aleadryas rufinucha; assembly: GCA_013397815.1. Lineage (NCBI taxonomy): Eukaryota > Metazoa > Chordata > Aves > Passeriformes > Aleadryas > Aleadryas rufinucha. Next base: position 149,787 of record VZTH01005981.1, read on the forward strand.
CAGTACAGGTCGGTGGAGAAGACATGGTTCTGGCTATGACAGGTGAGATGAGCTGATCCTGTAGCCCTACCACACCAGTGATATTGCGGGAGGAATGATTTCAGAGTATAGCAGCTGTAATGGACATCCTGAGGGGGAGAGTTCAGTTCGAGAATGTGGTAAGTGACAAAGTACGAGGATATCTTTTATTGCCAGATTCCAGGAAATGGCTGGAAAGCCCGGCCCTACGAAAGCAGCGTGGAAATAAGCAGCAGCGCGGGGTCTGAGGGTGTTGTAAACGCGTTTTTTCACCGATCTCACTATTATTTGCTCTCTTTCTCCAGAGGACAAGGAGGAATGAGACTGAGCTGGACTTGCAGCGTTGGAAGACCCAAATGAAATCAGGTGAGGGGCTTTCGGGAAGGTGTTCTACCAGGAGCAGGGGAGGGCTGGACACGGCGACACCGGCTCAGCTGGTGGCTGGGCGCGAGCTCGGCGTCCCGGAGCCTCGGTGTCTCTGCAATGCAGGGTCCGGGGCGGGGCGGGGCGGGGCGGNCGGGCTGGGTTGGGCTGAGCCGGGAACGGCGCGTCCTCTGTGTCCCCGTCGGTGCCAGCCGCCGTGGCGCTCAGGTAAGGACCGTGCCGAGCCCCGTCGGAGAAGGAGGAGGAGGACGGACGGGCGGGGCGGGGGCGCGGGGCCGACGCCGCTGCGGAGGGCAGGGAAGTGGGGGGCAGCCGCGCGCGCTTCCCGCCCTGCGGCCGTCGCGAGCCCTTTTGTGGGGCTTGTGCCGGCCGGGTCCCGCGGGTGCTCCCTCCCTCCGTCCTTCAGTCCCTTCTTTGGTCCCTTCAGTCCCAGATCCAGACCGAAGTTTTCCGCGGGTCGCCCCCGCCTGACCTCCCGGCGGTAAAAATGGAGTGGGGCGGCCCCCGGTAACGCCCGTTTTACCTTCATGGGAGCGGCTGCCTCCGAGGGCTCTAAGCATCTCCAGGCTGTAAACCCCTTCGGAGGATGTGAACCTCTGTCCTCTCCTGCCCCCACCCTTAAGCTTCTCTGAGGGGATCTGCGCGGCTGAACAAAGAACGGTGTGTGAAGCGAGGGGGTGCGAGGGCTGTAAGCGCTGTTAATTTGCATCGGGAAGGGGAAAAAAAACTCCACCTAAAAATATGATTCCCTGTATTGCATGGATCAGGGAGGAAACAGCCGTGCACGGGAGCCCAGCGGCGAACAAAGCCTTTTTATGTAAGAGAGGATGATGTAAAATGTGCCTGCCTCGGATGGCTGCAGGTAGGAGCCGTAGGCGTGTGCCGCGCTGCGCTGCCGTGGTGCTGCACCGACCCACCAAATAAACCGTGCTCGCCTTGATCTGTCCTGTACTCATTCGAGACACTCCGACCTGCCCTTTGGATGAGATGTGCTTTATGGAACACCTTCGGGAAAGAAGGGAGTGTGCCGCATGCCGGGAGAGTTGCTCTCTGTTTGGAAGATACCGACATGGTTCATTTCCCTGGGCTAGGCAGGAACTTTCAATTTTCCTCTGAATAAAAATATTCTCTTGTGTTTTTGGTAGATATTCATGGGTTCTTCCTGAGACAGAGTTGTAGGTTTTCACTTGTGAGCATTAACATAGAGTCATGCAGTAGAATGGGATGTATGCACACATATGTTGTAAGTCTTACTTTTTCTAGGTCTTTAGCATACGTTTTCATAATCTGTCATGTCTCTGTGGTCATGCCAATAAATCATACTCCATCCTTTCTCAAAAAATCACTTGCTGTCCAGCATTTGTGCTGCTTGTTGTTCAGAAAACCTGTCCCTTTTGTTTTCAGAAGGGTTCTTCCATGTGAGATGGAATCATGCATCTTTTTGGTTCTGTTTCTTCCCATTTGCTCCACAAACCTTTGTTTTCTTTCCATGAAAGAACCTGTTTCTTTTCACCTGTGCTGGTTTAGACTAGTAGGAATGTCTAGACTACAGATCTCACAGGGGACAGACCAAAGAAGAGGCTCAGCTGCAGAATGTATTTATTTTCTATAGCTTCTTTCACTTCCCTCCTGACTGGATGGTGTAAGCACAGCATCTCAGCCCATGCCTAGGAAAAGAATGTGCTGAGAGGGCATGACATAGTGAAACTGCCCCTGCGTTACGTCATAGATCACGAAGAATTGATTTCATGAACAGTGAAAGAATGGGCACTTTCCGTGAGTGTGCTACAAACTCTCTTCATTTAGAGTAAAGGCAGTCCAGTTAAATTTGTGGATGGTTGTTCATTTCTGCAGCTGATGTTCTGAAAGTGTGATATGTATAACAGAGCCCAAACTCACCCCTGTAGCACCTAGGACTGGGAACCACCAAATTCCTCACTGTGTATTTAATTTGCAAGACACTCAGCAGTGTGGACAAGACCCCAGTCTTAATGTGGTACCAGTTTCCTGGTGCTCAGGCATTTACAGGTGAGCTAAAGTAACACACTGAAAATAACCCCAATGGTTTAGTGAGGCCATTCTGCATGGAAATGAAACACGAAGGTGAGCCCTGGCACAGGGCTCTGGGAAGAGGGGTGATCTCAGCAGTGGAGCATGGTGCCATAAATTCTATCTCTTCTCATCTTTTCTTATCAAGGAACAGGATTTGGTTAATGAAACTTTTCAATTCGTTGCACCCATATTGCACATTGCCTGTGGGTGTTTGAGGGAAGCCAAAGAGCTGTCATCCTGAGAATTAAAAGTTGCTGTTCTTCTGTGGAGAGTTTTAGCACACTGGAGGGCAGATCATTGTGCTTATAATGCAGTTTGTTACATAAAGCAGCATTTGCAGCCTTGATTTAGAGGTCTGATGTGATTGTTACAGTATGTTGTGTCATACCCACTTAGCTGTGTTCTTTAATATGTTTGGATAATAAAGAAATAGTTGTAATTTAATGACCCCTGAGGTGCTATGCCTAGGCAGGAGCGACCTGATCACAACAGTCCCTAAATGAATTGCTGCAGTCTGTGGGTTAAGAATTCCCTTGTTGCTAGATGTTTTTTTCCAGAAGCATACCTTTTCCTTTCAGTCTGTGTCATGCTCCTTTCTGTACAAGTTACCCTTTGCTAAACTATATACCTGGATTCGCAGAGCAAACATTTGCTATGTGTGCTGACACCAGAGTGGGCTCTGGCCCCTCTAGCTCTGGCACTGTGCTCACTTGACAACTGTCTGTGGAAGCTGCTAGAAATACCTAGCCACAGAAACAGGGGTGAGGCCCATTGCAGATTCTGCTGGGGTGTTTCAGCTTCACTCCGCAATGTGGCATATCATGCACATGTGTTGGAGACAGGTTTGTTTTCTTAATGTGGTTGGAAGAGGAAAAAGTCAAAAAGAATTTAGGTTGTGAGGACTTTATGATGATGGCTTTCCGAAAGTCACCTCTTGATTACTAATGTCTCTACAAAGGCACAAGGTACTGACAGAGCTTGTAACACATCTGCAGCATATGTAACATCTGACATCTGATCTGCCATGGTGGGACAAATGATAATCAGCTTAAGAAAGGAAAATAAAAGCTCTGCTGGTGCCTAAAGCCTGAGTTCCTTACAGATCTTTTGCCTATAGCTCAGGCAGTGGCTGTGCTGCGAACTGATCTGGTAAAACTCCTGGCTCACAGTCAAAGAAAAAAAAAAACCCACCCCCTGGCATTATTTGGGTTCCAGAACAGGCATTTCTGGCTGCAGGACACTCGAAGCTGAACGGAAGCCTTAACTAGGAAGGGATTAGGAAGTGTTGCACTTAACATGCACATAAATAATGATCAGAAATTTGGAAAGGTGTAATAGGGGTCCTAAGACTAGGTGACTTCCCAAGGTCCTTTCTAAACTGAATTTTCTGATGATCTAGATATTTTGGGTTTTGTACTATCTTAAAGTCCTTATGTGCACTTGATGAAGAAATAAAAGTATGCATGTGCTGATATATAGAATTGTTCCTTAAGACTCAAGGGTGCTTGTTTTGGTCCATCTGTATTTATTCAGTTCAAACACATGCTTAATTGTGCTTGAAAGTCAGCTGTAAGCATGCTTAAAAGTTAAGCATGTTTTTACAGAAAAGGGAATGTTTTTTCTGAAAAGAGAAAGAGGATAAATTCACAGTATATGGGCTCAGTGTTGTAAACCCCTTGATGATATTTAGAGATACCACTTACCTCCAGAGAAAGCATGGAAATGTGCAGTGTTCTCTGATATCACTACATGGCTTATCTCTTCCCAAACACAGATGCACACGCTAAGGCAGAGTATGGGTGGGTCTTGACATATTTAGGGCTGGTGCTTTTTCTTCCATCCTTCTGTTTCATGTACAGGTGTGCTTATTAGCAATAGTTCTGTACGGCATCTCAGTTAATAAGAAAAAACAGGATGAGACTGATTTCCATAGGGTGGAGCTGGTTTAGAGGATTGGTGCTGGAAAACAGAGGTGGTTTAAGCTGCCTGCCTCAGTAAAGGAAAAAGCTTTTATTTCATGGGAAGGTTTAATCACAGGTTATGCTACTAATCTATACGAGGGTGTTTTAGAAGGACATTCAATGTGACATTTGTAATTGCTTTCTAGATATTGGAGGAAAGAACTGATGTATCCATGGGGTTAATTTAGATTGTTGTGGCCACATGGGTTACTGTACTAGCTGTTAAGAGGATTTGAGATCTTGATTGACCCATTTTACTTTAACACTAATTGTTTGCTGTTGTATTAAGGAGAAAAGATGAGCTAATCCTTATGGTTTTACACTCACTGCTGTTTTTCCCTACAGCAGTCTTGCAGATGAAACTGATCTTTGTTCTTTTGTCTTGATTGAGGAGGTGGTGGAAAGGGATAATAGACATCAGCTTCAGAGTGTTGGTGTTTGTACTCAGTATCCTGTATCTTTGTTAGGCTGTCAGTTTGAAAGGAGTTATGGTGAAAAGGTGTGGCTTGGGCAATCTCAATAACATAAAAATTTATCAATTCTCTTTGTTTTCTGCAGTCTGTGAGACAGGTTAGTGCTGGTTGATAGGCTTGACCAATGTTATGGTATGCTGTTTCTTTTAGCATTTTTAAAGTACGTTTTCCTAACTTTCTGTGATGTATGGAGACTATTTATTACATCACAGAAACTATTTATTTATTTTAGCACATGATGCTTTCAGATAAAATATGTATGTGTTTCATATAGTATAAGGGAGACAATGGTCTTAATACAACTGGCAGTGTTAAGTGGAGAAAATCAGAATACTGTGATGAGTTCATTGAATCTGCACCTGACCATCTGGAAAGAGACACTGCCATTTGCAGCTCTGTTTTCTGATTATTAAAAATCTGAGGTACTTTTGACCATCAGGGAAATAATCAGTTTATACCTGAGAATTCTTAAGTTATGGATTTGTAAGTAGAATTAAGGTCCTCTAGCAAATTTTTCTCCTTCATTTAGAATTGGCACTCATGGGTACGAGGACCTGAGGAATATTTCTTGTCTTGTGTCGAGCCCCCAGCAAGAAGTAGGAAGATTTTTCTTTTATTACTTCTTGTAGCTGTAAGGCAGTTAGATTGCAGTAGCTTCCAGTGAGTTGAGTCTATGAAAAGTTACTTTTCTCTCTGTGAAACTTGTCACTTTATTCCCTGAGAGATTTTTAAACTAAATTTCAATAGCTGTTTGCAAAATTAGCTGTATTTAAAGTATATGCAACCTCTGGATAAACAATACAAAACCCCCCAAACAAACCAAACCCAGCAGTCCAATCATGTCAGCTAACTTGGCAGCATTTAATTATAGGACCTATTGATTCAATTAACCCTATGTTTCACTTTATTTTCTGGAGAGAATGATAGGGACTGGTTACCAGTTTAGAACTAGTAAGGTAGTAAGACTAGTTCTAAAACTACTGGTTTAGAACTGCCAGTTCTATTTTTAGGAACACAGATTATCTCTTAGAACAGCTACTTGGCTATACAAAACTTGCCACTTTTCCTGAGGTTCTGATCTTGGATGAACAAAGCCAGGAAACGTCTCAAAATGAAAACATATTATGAAGGTTCTGAACACAGTTTGGGATGCACTTTTGAAAACTCCTGCCTTGGTCCAAATTTGATCCAGAGATGAACAGTAGAAAATTCTGTAGACATTCCAAAGTGGCCTCTGTGCTTCACTGCTGGGCCAGAATCCTGTATCTGCTGGCTGTGAGCAAAGATGGATTGGCTTCCTTCCATATGTTTCACAACCACGGTGTTGTCCAGGCTGTGCCCTGAGGAGCCTCAGGTGAGTTTGAGGTACAGCTAAGTTTCTCTCGTGTTGTTCTCCTCACTTTGTGTGGAAGATATCTGAATAGCTTGTGCAGCAAGTGCAATTGCAAGGTGCCAGACATTAAGTGCAAGGACATTTTTATCTCTGAGAAGCCTCAGAGTCTGAGAGGCACTGTGAGGAAAGCATTTTTTCTGTGTCTGCTGTGAAATGGGCTGAAAGTGCGTCTTCAAAATCCTTTGACTTTCAGGAGGGCTCAAGTGTGTATCGGAATTCTGGTTAGCTGGAAATCTGGTCAGCTTGTTTTAGATAACCAGGTCTTCTTGTGCCAAGTTACTCTGTTTTCTGCAGCCACCACTCTGTGTCCACCAGGTCGAAGCAGAAAGATCTGATCCCCTCGTGGGGCCTTTAGCCAGACCCGAGGCTGTGCCAGTGCCAACTGCTAACACTTGCTAATGTTAACACGCTTTTACTGTCCCCTGGCTGATTGTTGGACAAAGAGACCCCAGAGTCTTTTAATGCCCTTGCCCAATTCTTGCAGCTGCTTCTGTGTGATGTGGTAAGGGCATCCCTTCCTCTCCTGACCGTGTGGTATCACTCAGACAGCAAAGCTTCTCCTTTTGTTTGAAGTACTGTGACTGTGGCTTGATGAGCAGCAGCTGTATGTTCATGTGCAGGGTGACTCCTGCTGATAAACCCCTGGCTGCTGGTGCCCGATGTGCTTTCAGGAGCTGGGCTGCTCCTCTTGCAGGCTGTGTTACAGGGTGTGCTGGGCAGGCAGGCTGCCCTGCCTGTTTGCAGCAAGACTCTAGTCATGCATGTAGACATTTGGTTGCTTCCCTTGAGTATGCTGAAACTAATACTAGCTTTTATTTTCCTCAGCAATTAGAAGATTGTTCAAGGAGGCTGAGAAAAAAACCCCCAGGGGCTCAAAAAGGAGACATGCAGGGGTGGAACTGGATGGTTTGCAAAGGAGAATGAGAACAGACCTTGCTTAAGGAGTGGTCTGGATGGTAATTCATAGCTCATCCTTCTTGTCAACCTGTAGGTTGGGGTGGGAGGGCATCAGAGATGAAGGCAGATGTGATGGCCCTAAGCTGTTTGGATACCGTATCCTCCTTCAGTGCTCTCCTGCACATGTGTTACAAAATACTAGTGCAGGGAGGTAGCCACAAGAATAGGAGGGAGATTTCTGAAATGAGTGTGTCAGCTTCTCCAGATTTGTATTAGAATTCTTAATTTGCACTGATTCAGTCAGGGCAGTGTTTGGGCCAAAGGTTGCTCTTCACAGGCTGTCGGCATGCTCAACTCACACCTGGAGTGAGTGTCTGTGTTGCCAAGAACCCAGAGCAGACCTAGGTATTCAGGGTTGTGGCTAAGTGTGTCTAGAAGGGTGTGCCCATCCTCTGTCTTTTGCAACATGATTCATTTGATGTCCTATAAAAAAAATCTCTCCCAGGAAAATGATGAAGAAACATATAAATCAGGCCGAAGGGAACCGTGTATTTCTTTTAGGGAGAAAAAATATATGTATTTCTTGAAGTAGTAAAGAGAAAGTTGGCAAATTTGTGAGAGAGTTGTCTTGGTTTGAAAGACAGGTGAGGAAGGCTGGGACCTCCTTTGGAATAGAAAGTGTGACCCCCTTCCCTCCAAATTATTGTAACTTTGAAATTAAGGGGCTTTCAGGCAAAGATATGGGAAAAGGAATAACAGTTCTTTATGCGTATATCTTATATGTGTATAACGAGGCAAACAAACAGCAAACAAACAGCAGCCCCAGACAAACCCAGAGCCCTGGTGCAGCCTCTCTCGGCTCTCAGGCACCTTCCCCTTCGCTGCAGTGACGCTCACAGCCGGCAGGGGGCGCTGGTGGCTCCCGGCCGGGCAGGGCGGGTGCGATGGTTCCCCCGCGCCGGCAGGGGGCGCT
>VZTH01005981.1:158858-231258 GCA_013397815.1 Aleadryas rufinucha
GTTTCAAAATTACATTAATTCGGAGGGAAGGGGGTTGCGTTTTTCATTCCAAGGGAGGTTCCTGTCTTCCTTAGCAGACACCTGTCTTTCAAACCAAGACACCCTCTGATCCGAGAGCGAGAGAGAGCGCGAGGAGCTGAGCCCAGCCCCTGACCCCCCAGCCAAAATCTTGCGGTATCTCTGCTCTTCCCAAGAGAAAAACCCCCCCGCTAAGAGAGTAGCCTTTCCGCCCACCTTGGCCACTTCTTTTGCCTCTTAAGTACCAGTTGTTACCATCTCTTAGGCAACAAATGGGACAAAATTCCCTGAGGGAAAGAAAGAAAAAAGAAAAAATCCTAACCTCCAACAAGAGTAATTAAAAAAAAAAAAAAGAAAAGCAAACAAACCCCTATGTGTGTGGGGGAAATGCTTAATAACCTAATTCATTCCGAAGAGCAAAGGATAGAGTGTGGTAAATAAGAGCTTTCATTCCATGTTGTTCTGCAAAGTTAAGCTTTTCAGGCTGTAGAGAGCTCGTTGTATTTCTCAATAAAACTTAGCAGAATATTGAATCTAAACATTTCTGTCTGTTACAGCAGATAATAAATTTACGTCTAAACTTTTAATAAAAGGCATTTTGTATTATTGTAAATGAATATATACATTTTTATACTCCACAGTTTGCCAGAATTAGCAGAAGTGATTTATAGATAATACTTATAGTCTTTTAGTTTAGATAATTTTTAATGGTGTGCTACTAGTGTTGCTTAAAACATTAGCAGTATTTTGAATGCAGTATTAAAAATTCTTGTAAGTGTACCTTTCAATATGAATAGTTGAGAACATTTTTTGTGGAATGCACTTAGAAAAAAAAAGTCAAACTGCATGCACTTAGAATGACCTCTAATACTTTTCTCTGAGCAGAAAAAGCTGAATTCACATAGGCTTTTTTTTTTCCTCCACTTGTTTTCGTCTACTGTACACTTGCAGCATCACTCTTAGCAATAAATGGAATTAATAATTTGTTGCAAAGCTTTAATTGATAATTACAGGCACTTGGAAGTTAGAAACACAATTCTCATTTTACCGTATATATGATATTGATACTACAGATGCTGGAATATGTGTTTATTTAGATGGTAATGCTGATATCAGGATGCCAGCACTGACCTGCATCATTACCTGTAATTACCAATAGGCACATTCAATTACCATAGGCACAGTCAATCAGGCCTGCTGACCATGAGTCTGTTTAGAGACTGACCTTTGGGTGGGTGCTGACTTGTGAAAGTGCTGCCAGTGTTGCTCGATATGCACTGAGCAGCCATAATTATGGGGACTTCTGTCCTTTGATTCATCTGGACCAAGTTGTCTTTGAACTCTGTATTTTAAGCTCAGGCTTTGTGACACTTATAGTAAGTAAGTAGTATCTACTGTAACAATGCCTTATTCAATGCTTTGAAATCTTTTTATGAACTTGATTTTATTTTTTGTTTTTTCGCACAAATGGATTTGTACACTGCTATTTATGAGAGAGTAGTCCTTGACTGTAATTATTTTATTTTTTAAAAGATGCTGACAATGACAGTATTTAATTGGTGGAAGGCATGTACTCTCTCATGTTACCTCATGTAAACCTGTCTGTTTAAAGGCAGATACTCCTTTTTTTTGGGTGGGGTCATGAATCTTCTGTTTTATTCCAGTGATGGGGACAGAGCAACTTGGTGAATGTGCAAGCTGTACTTAAAGAAACTTGTTTACACTTTGAATTAAGTATTTTAGGACTGAATTCTTCTACCACCTATTAGAAGGAGGAAGAGGGAATAAATACTTGGAAAAAATATTGGGTAAAACGAATGTATTCCATACTTCAGGACATGAAGCCATGTTTACTACTGGGGTCAGAAAGAAGTACTTCCTTGCAGATATTGTATTGCAGATTTGGCATTATGGGGCATTACTCTGAAATACCTCTGTGGTTGGCACCAGGTGGTTTGCCCTTACTGCTCTGCCAAACTCATGTGAATTTAAATACTGAAGTTTCAGTTACTTGGAAGATTTTAGTTATTTTTGTTTCTAATTTGTTTTATATACTGATAGAAGCTGTAATTTTTTTTTTTTCTGAGCAGGACAGAATTTTCTTCTGCATTTTAAGTTACTGCAAGATCAGTCTCAATGACACTGCTTATTCCAGTGTGCAGTGGAATAAGTGATTTGTCTGTATCCTGGGATGGGAGAGAGAATGAATATTTTACCTGTACTGTGTGTTTGTTTTCTCTAGCAATGTTTTGGTGTCTTTTCTTGCTTGCCTGAGGGATAGGGAAGGTAAGTGAAAAATGAGCTTTTCTCCAGTGAGAAAGTGATCTGTGGGCACATTAAAAAGGCAGGAAAAAAGAGGTCAGAGACATGTGCTATATTTTCACTTGAAAAACTATCTGTGGAGACTTGTTTCAGCTGTTAGAGGTAGATTTCAGAGCTGACAGGTCAGTAGGAGTAGAATTTGCCTGTTCCAACAGCTTTTGAAGAACAGATAAAAAAGAAGTGGCTATCTCCTTATGTTCAAGTCTTTTCCCCATCCAAGCAGGACATAATTTTCTTCAGGATTCTGTTCCTCTCATGCCTTTGCAGTTGGAAAATCTGGTATATTTATTTGCCCTACTGCTCTTACCTGTAGGCAAAGCTTGATCTAGATTGAAGCGTAATCCTCCCAGATTAATAAATAAGCCCTGCCCCATGTCTGTGTCACTAAGCAGATGAGTAGCTCTTTGAAGAATGTTTTGAAGCTTGTGAAAATAATTTCTAGCAGAAACTTGCATTTTAAAAGATACTAATACAGATAGTAAAATGAACAAGCAAGTGTGCCTCAAGAAAAAAAAGTACTATATCTTCAGTCACTTGTTAGTATTTCCCTTTCCGTAATGGATTTACTTCGTAGCTGAACTTGAAAATCCTTCACAACTGGCACTGATGCTGGGCAATTTCCTTTTCCAGTGTAGGTCTGGCTGCATTTATCTCTTTCAGTTTGTTACCTTTCAGTTTAATCACTCATTTTGTATTGAAATATAGCTCTGGGCAGAGCTCCACATAACTACGAAACCTGCTGTATAGATGAAACCATGGAAAAAGAACGTGATATTCTTCTGCTGGATTTTGTTTTGAAATGGGATCTTACTTGTTTTCTGAGGAGCCTGGGATCATGGGCAAGACAACTGTGAGATGAACAGTGAATATGATCTTGGTGGGGCTCTGGGATGGTGAGAGCCTCTGGCATGTCCATCACAGGTGCGCTGTTGGTTTTGGTTTTAGCTTGTCCTGTTTGCTTAGGTCTTCATCCACAGTAGAACCGGAGAAGCTCTTCTTGGCTTGGAAATTACTTGTGTTGCAATTTTCTGGGCAAATTTTAGCATTGTCTTTGCAAAATGATCCTCTCTGTATCCATCAATAAATTGATCAGGGCCTGTCATATCCCCATAGGCAGTGAAGGCCTAGGGTGCCTACAGACTGTGCCAAGGACTGCTGGGGCAGTGTCTCTTTGGGGCACTTGGGTGCCCAAGACCAGCAAAGCAGGTTCCTGGCTGCAGGGCAGAGTAGGCATTTTTGCCCTGTATGTCTCTGAGCAGCAGCTGTTTCCATTTTGTAACTTGCTAATTTCCAAACACAGCAGGAGCATCCTGACTCTTTAGAGCTCCCCAGCACAGACTCCTTTTCCATACACTGGAAGGAGTCACAAGAGCTTTTGTCTTTGCTGTAAAAATGCGTTTTCCCTGTCATGTTTGAGAAATACTGACACAATTTTTCTGTGCATGTCCACTGACCCTGGTACTCATACATAACCAGTCTGAAACATTCATGAGAACTGACTACTGCAAGTACTCAAGTAAATGTTTTCTGCCTTTAGCCTGAAATGTGAGGTGCTTTATGCAAACTAAATCTTAGTGCGATAGTGGGAACCAGGAGAAGCCTTCCTATTCAGTAGTCTGGGATGTGGTCTCTTGGAAACTAGGGCTTATCTCTGCTGATTCTGTGGGGGTCTTGTGCCTGTTTGCTCCCATGATGCCTGGTCCTTGCCTGACCCTGTGGGAAGCTGGGTCAGTAAGCTGAGCTGGGGCAATGCTGGTGCTGTACAAAAATTACTTTCTACCAGTCCAGCTCTCTAAGTTGTTGTAGAGCACTGGTGAAGGGGAGGGGCAGGAATGTGTGTCTGGGAGCTGGTAAGCTTTTACTTGTCCTAAAGACAGGGGTTTTAAGGAAGTTAAATGCTCCATTTTGAAAATAAAGTTCACAGGATCTAACCACACTGATAAGTTGTGTTGCTCCCTGAAAGAAATCAAATTACACTGGTTGTCCATCTTTCTTAGTACATTTTAAATCACCTGCTTTCTATATAAATGGTACTATTATTAAAACTGCTCTTACCTTGGAATTTAATTTTTTTTTAATTGTGAAGGACACAAAGCATGGGGTCACAGTGAAAATGTTGCACTTCGTGTTAACAGTCAGAAATAGTCTTGGCACAGGCTTTTTGTGATAGTCATAGGGAGATATGTATGGTAATAAACAGCCCTTCTGGGCTTTCGGCTGTGGGCTCTGAATTTTGCTATGCTGTGGCTGACTTGCTTGCAATAAAGCCCTTGTCTGTGTATTTAATGAAGGACTTTCCTGAGGCAGAAATTGCCTTCCTTGGAATTAGGGGAGGAGGAGTGATGTGTATTGTGAAGAAAAGCTAAGCCAAGAAACACCTGGCAACCAGATGGCCCCTAGCATGCTGCATTGTACCCACACCTTCATTAAGCATTACTTTGGCTGTTTCTGGGTAATAGACTTAGAGGTTTGGGGTCACAAAGAATTAGAAAATTGTAGCCAGTTGTAATTAAACATGCGTTATTTTTAGAGGACAAAGAACTGAGCTGAAAGCTGAGTTAGAGCTACTTGAAATGCTGGGGCTCAGATACTGGGAAGGTGTTTTCTAGGTGACCAACAAAGTAGCCCATGCACTCTAGTCAGAGGCACAAAGCCACTCAGGGTGGTGGCAGGTGGGCTAGAGGTGGCAGAGCTGTGAGCACTGGCAGTAATGTGGAACTGACATTATTTTACTTCCTGAGGGCAGTTGGTGTTATGTACTTCTCTCTGAATATTCATGTGTTCAACAGATAAGGGTTACTTAGACTATTAGTAGAACAGAACTGTGTCATTTGCACTTTGATTTGCATAAGCCTGGCTCAGTATCTTACACTTATGTTTTACGTACGTTTAATTTTCTTTTGTGTTTCCCCATCTAAGTGCCTGCAGTCCAAAAAGGGCAGGCTCAAGGTTTTTAAGTTTTCAGGTGAATTGTAAGAATATTGTAGGGAGATAGAGATTTGGGCAGAACAGTACATGACAACTTTTTTTGTGTTGTTGACCAATTGGCAGTCGTTGGTGGCATGTGGGGGGTCAGGAATTCAGGCTGACCCCGTGTGGTTGCACAGAAGTGAGCAAGAGGAAACTGCTGTCTGTCCTTCATCCTGAATACTCGTCGGCTTTCTCCAGCAGGTAAAAGAGGCATGGCGGTACTGAGGTGCGTGGTTTTGGCTGTCTCACAGCTGCATTGGGAGATGCCTTTTCTTGAGGGAGCTGCTCTGTGAATCAGTGGCTGAGATCTCCCGGCTCTTGCTGAATCCAAGACTGATTGATACCGCCTTGTAGTGCTCACCTGCTCATTGCCGTGCCTTGAAAGGTCTTTACCTACCTTGGGAGAATAACACATGCCAAAGAAACTTTGCTAGTCCAGGGGCCGTGTAAATGCAGAATGCCTTCCTTACAAACACTTTGGAGCATCTTCAGGAAGCTTGAAGAGGTTGTTCATTACTTTCATTCTCATGATGTCCAATAATAAGAGCATTGCTGGCTTTTATCCTGTATATTCTTTTGAGCAGCTTCTTTGCAGAGAGTGTATCTCTTGTCAGTTTTATATTAAAATGTTGATAAGCAAAACTTGAAAACACTTACAATTGGAACACCAATTTAATTACTTGTTAGCATTGATATCAAAGCTTATTGTGAATTTAATGCCATGAGTTCTAAGGAATCCACCTAAAAAAACTTGTTTTATGTATTGCTTCAGTTTTTAAGTCTACATCCTGTGGGGTTGGTTCTACAGCTGAGATCCTTGTTAAAGACAATCTGACTTCCATTATGCAATTGAAGTGTTTGTATTTTATTAAAAATAAGTCAGTGGTACTCTACCACATGATATGGGGCAGCCACATAAATATGGAACAACTGTCTTGAAAGGGTGGATCAAGTTGTTCAGTAAGTCTTTTCATTTTCTAGTCTCTCTGATTCTGAAAGGCTATATGGCATTTATTTTACCCTCAGGAGAGGAAAAAGAAATCTTCGCAGTTCTTGAAAGCTACTGCCCCAGTTAGGTAGTCCTTACACTAATAGTTTGCCACTCAGAGAGGCAAAAATATTCTTTCGCTGTGTGTTGATGGTGTCTTCAACCAGCAAAAACCCCACAGCAGCAGCTTGGAAAGAAAAGCAGGGGGGATGTTCCTGAAGGATTTACTGTGCTGCTCTTGGTTTTCCCTTGAGAAGAGCCCAGCTGTCTTGAAGTTGAAATTAAAATGTAAATCCTAAAATAGGCATAATTAGGGTACTTTCTTTAGACAATGTCTGGTGCAGGCAGCTTTAGTTTGGGGAGTGTGCAGGTTTTTTCAGTGTTTGAGCAGCGAATGAGGGAGGAGATGATTAGCAATTAGCATATTGTGTTGGTGCTCTCCAAAGTTGGGACAAGAAATAGAACATGAGTTCTTTTTCCCCAGCAGTCCTGCTGCTAACAGTGTGTAAATTTGATGAAGACTTGTACTTCTAAATGTACAGAATTACTGCTCCAGTAACACATTGGTATTAAAATGAGCAGAAGATTCCGGTATGGATCTTTCTGTATTTTGTGTGGCATTTTGCAGAGTTGGAATGGAAAAGTCCTGGGATATCTTGCCTTGGCAGGGGCTGCCATGGGCCTGCCAAAGTGCTAAAGACCTCTGTGAATTGGGTTGCAAGGTGGCTTGCCTTAGCTAGGAGTCTTTACTTTGTCTCTGCTGGTCTTAGGTTAGTCCTTGAAAGAAGCATATTTTGCGGAAACATTGAAAGTAGTAACACAGGCACAGTAACCTATTTTGTCAGGGAGCTGGAGTTAGTTCTAACACGGTGTGGAACTTGCTGGAGGCCTGAGCATGTATGAAGCAGTAGGGAGAGTTTAGGGAGAGTTTTGGTTGGAATGGGCCTGGGGAAGCAGGCTGGGACTCGTTCCTAGCTGCAAGCTGAGCGACTGTGGTGTTTGTTATTCTTAGGTGTTGGGGTTTTGGCACCTGCTTTCACACTAAATCAGCTGTTGAGAATGTTATAAAGGTCTGTAAATGTCTCTATAAAGGTGCTTAGGGCTCTCTGTATATATCTGACAACTTTAGGCTTCTTTTTCTTTTTCCTTTCTTATCTTTTTTTTCCCCAGAAGACTTGTGGTATAGTGTAGGGGATATTAATGACAAAATAGTTTCAAGACTTCAAACTCGCAACCAATTAATAGTAATAATCATTGTTTACAATATTACTTTTGTAGGGAATGACATGAAGTACTTACTGAGATGTGTCATACAGACATTCGTGGTCTAAAGAGATGTTAAATGGTCTTGAGTTTTATGGTTAAGGCCAGCATACCTTTTCAATCGAGAAAAAGGCCTCTTTCAGCCTAGCTTTTAAAAAATGTAATGAAGTGGTGTTGTGTGTGATTTAATCATGGTCCTATACATTGATGTTTACTTTGATGGCTCAGAGACATAAATAATACTATAGCAGTGATTTAAAATAGCGCTTTTTCACATTGTCTAGCTTATTATCAACTAGGGAGGCAGAAAGCAAAGCAGATGTTTTCCTTTTTCCATACTGAAAAAGCTGTTGTTCAATTTTGGTTTTGACATGTAGGTTTTTTATGGTGACAACTGGTGAAATCATGCTGTTAGTCAGATGGAAAAGTGCATCTTTATAAAATGTCATTTGATATACTCGAAAATGCTTGGCTGGGCTAATGCTGTCACTTATTCTAGGCAAATAGATACTTCCTGCAGTTTCCTGGAGTCATATAATGGTCTACTTTAAGTCCTGTATTTGTGAATCTTGAGCTATGACTCAGGGATTTAATTTTTTTTTCCATTTGGGGAAGAGACTAAAATAAAGATGATTTTCTACAAGTGCCTAATCCTGAATCTTACAATTATGTAGAGAATTACTGCATTTCTGTGAGAGTTTTAAACCAACTCAGTCCTTTACTAGAGAATTATTCCTGCTTCGTAATGCCATTTGTTTCTTACACAAATTCTTCAGGCAGTTTTTTTCCCCCTGAAGTGCTAAGGATATTAAAATTTTCTTACAGAACTGATTTGCATTGCTGTGAAGTTCCCCAAGGATATTTCATACTGATCAGCATTGATCCTTTTATTGATTTTCAGTAAACTTTTCATTGTACATCCTTACTCGTAAAACTATTTATGCATGTACATGTCTATGTGTGCACATATATGACTCCACTGAGCTGAATGGAACTGAATATACTTAATAGAAAATATATACTTAATATATACTTATATACGTAATAATATATACTTATATACTTGATATAAAATACTACTGGAGTCTAATACTTGGACTGTGTTAAACAGAAACAGTGTCAACAGTAGGGACGTGACTGCCAATGAATGAGAGCTGTCACCTGGACAGTTTTCAAGTGAAATCTGTTTTGCCTGCAGTCAATGCTAGATCATCCAGTTTTGCACTGATGCACATGAATGACTAAACCCTTCTGCATACTACATTCACATGCCAGGGCAAAAGCTCCTGCACATACAGAAAAACTATAAATAGGAAGCTTTTCCTATGACAGCAATGACTTACACAATAAGAATAATGTAGTGCTGTACCAAGGAAACAAATTGTAAGGAACATCTGTGGATAGTGTGTGAAATACGGTGTGTGATGAAGTATATGTAATCTCTCTCAGTTCAGTGGAAAACTCTAAAATGTAAAGAATGATAGAATAACCTGTACATGTATTTTGAAATATGAACATTCATATTGTAACAATCTTTATGATCAACTGACAAGAAAAGAACTATTAAATAATCTTATTCAATTCCTGCTTTGCCCTACTCGCCATGCTGAGATGATTTCTACAGTATATATTGGTAAGTATGCCCCTTAGTCCTTTTCCCTCAGTTGCTTGGTTGCATGAATCATAACTGTGAGAATCTTAGATGGAATAAATAGGTTTTGTTTCTTGTTCTGTGAAGGGGAAGGTTCTATGTTCTACTTCCTGTTGCAGGAGAGGCTGATGTCAGGTCTGGTTGTGAGGCTCAGGTTCTTGATTGCCAGCTTTGCTCTCCTTAAGGACGGGAGCTATCATGCACGATTTTACCAAGGGCCCTGGATAGCAGATTGGGTCTGCGATTTCACTGTGAATTCAATAGGAGAGCAGGAATAAAGGATAGCAGATGATGATGTGTAATCTAGAGCCTGTTTGATTCACTGAAAAAAAGCATGTATTATTAATTATCATCTTCCATTGAAAGAGTTTCTGAAGGCACATTAAATATTGTGGGGAGTTGTTATCTCCTGCTGAAACGTTCTTTACCTAGAATCCTCAGAAAAATTAAAGGCTGCTTTAGATTAAGTTGGTAAAGTTAGTACAGCACCCATTTTATAATAAACCTATTGCTTTCATTTATTCTCTACAAAGCTTGTGGGAAGGACAGTAGTAACTTGGATGAGATTTAGTGATTTTTCTGTAATTTTCTAGACTGTCCTACAAGTGAGCAGCATAGAGACCTTGCTAAAAATTATGGCTTAATTACTGATGTATTGGGATTTATGAAGGGATTCCTTGCAGAGCAAAGGCAACGGATGACAAAATCAGTGGTCTGCCAGCTTTAGATCTTTTTTTTAAAGGGAGAAAGTGCAGATCCTTCAGTGTCACTTGTACATTTTTGCATGTAAATTGTATGGTGGCTTTTGGGAGGGATGAGGGAGACTTCCTACCTGTTTGTACCATGAACATAAGCTGGCAAATTAATCTAAAAACATAGGTGTGTGAATATGCATGCAGGTGAGCATTCACGTGGGTTTTGTTCTGTACTCATTGAAGGAGCAGAGAGAGAAAGATTAGTTTGTGCTGGGTCTGAAACTGCAGTGTTTCGAAGGTAACCGATGTTTCTATTCACTCTTTCTTTATATGGTATTCTACAGACTTGGTAGGACAACAGTTAAGCCTGGACTGTAATCTCTGGAAATCTTATTGTGAGAGTTATTTTCCAGTAAAACAAATAGCATGCTTTATAAATCTTGATGTGTCAATGGAAGGTCACCTGCTTAAACACCACCAATCAGTATTTACTCTTTAGGTATAAGTGAAATCTGAGCCTGAATTACTAATTGTTGGACATTAGGTAATTTTTAGTTACTGTATCAAAGTTTCATTTTGGCATTTTTCAGTGAAAGACAAAATCTGGTTTTGGGTATTTTTTTCCAGTTGTGGTTGAGGCCCTTCTCCTTTATCAAAAAACAGGTATCTTGTGGCATCAATGCATGCATGTACGGTCCCAGCCTGTTCATTAGGGATAACAAGGAGTCTGTGCTTGTAGACTATTGCAGGGTTAGCATGTAAAGTGTGGTTATTCCATTTCCTGCTTTTCAGACAGTGCATACCCTGCTGTGGTGCTGTCCTCAGAGCTGTCAAGCCTTTGGGGTAAAACTCCATCCTTTGCTCAGAACAGCCTGTGTTAGGAGAGAATCTGTGGGTACAAATTTCAAAATTGTAGGTGTATTATGAAAAAGGCAGGTTTCAGTCTGCTCTGAAACTGGCTCCTAAATATGCAGAGAGAGCTATGTTGATGCCAAGGGATCTAGAGAGGAAAGGCATGCTTGAACTGTGCATTTGTCTGTGTTCTGTGGTCCTGGCTTCCTGTGTTATATCTGAGGTTGGTGGTCGTGTGTGTCTCTTTGGTTGGACTGACAGTTGCCAGTGAATGCTGATGGAAATGGCAGTCACCTCCTCTGCCTCGCCTCCTGAACCAGTGTGGGCAGGCAGGGGAGTGCTGCCTTTTAGGAGGAACAGCACTTTGTGGTCCCTCTGTCCTCCTGAGATGTCTGGGTGATTTTGTTATTTCCTTCATAGTTTTGATCTCAAGAGTATTATTTTGGTGCAGGTTCTTAAAGCCCTAACGCTCTTCCCAGATGCACTGGTGATAACACCATGCACTCTCCAGGTGCCTATAGAGACTTCCTGATTCATAAATGTTCATTAGTTTGTATCATGAACATTAATCCCCTAAGCTAGCTCCAATCAGCAGCTGAATTGGGGCCAGATTTAGGGGGGGAACCAAGTCTCTCTTTGAGTGCAGGGCACACAGAGGAGAAAAGGGCAGGCCATAAATCAGTGTGTAATTTAATTATTTTGGTTTTCATCCTTCCTTGAAGCAATGTAATGCAGGTTTTTCAAAGATGATATCACAAAATACTGGGATATGCTGCCAAGTCCATGTGGGTGGAGAAAAAAAGGAGGTGTTACTGATTTTTGTAAACACTTGTGCTTCTGTTTTCAAGAAAGGAAGAAAAAAAGGAACAGACTTTTTCAATGGTTCTCTGAGAATGTAAATGCCCCATGAGTATTTTGGTTAATGACAGAAATGGCATTTCCTGTGCTGTCTTTATTGCTCAATTGCCTTGTCCTAGTTACATAAGTTGTATTTTATCAACTGGAGCATATGCATAGAAAACCAGTTGGAGAACTCTACGAGTCATTCATCACTTTCTCACAATTTACAGCTGAATTACTCATACTCACAGTTGCTGTGAAAAGAGTGCTCAGGTATTCTGCATCAAAGCATTGAAGTTGCATCCTTTCACCTGTAAACTAAATATTTTTTGCCTTGTATTTGATGATATATAGGTGGGAAACTTGAAAATTAGCACAAACATCCATCATTTTCCACAGAGACAAATCTCAAAAGTTTTTAGCAATTATGCTACTTTTTTTCATCCTTGATAAAACCTTACTTCTTGTAGTGCTTGGAGAGAAATTAATTTTCACACTTATGTTTACACCTTATGTGGTGAGGGATGCATGTCACCAGCCTACATAAACCATTTGCTTTACAACAGTATATTGATCAGCCCAGCATAATGTTTTATTTATGTAATCAAATCTAAAGAAGATTCTTTTTATCAAGAGATTCTGTGTGTAGAAAATTAATTATGGCAGATGTCTAAATAATGTTCAAATAATTCTGAGTTCTTCAAAAGAGGACAGTGAGTTTTTAAATATTTGGTAGTACACAGTGTGGCCTAGAAGTGGAGACTCTCTATTGGCTGTTCACTTTGATTCGTAGGAGAAGAGGCTTAAAACTGCCAGGACTCATAGCAGCACTGTTTGGTTGCTCTCCATTCTGGTCTTCTTGCTAGGCTGATACAAGATGGCTCTCTAAAGATGCTGTGTAGTTTTTATTAATCTTACTATCAAGTGCACTCTACATTAAAAGAGTGCTTTGCTGTTTAGAGCTCTGAGTTGCTGCAGAGGTGGGACAACATTACTTGAAACAGTAATGACCAACTCAGTACCAGGCAATCAAAGGAAGGGGGTATTGGAAGAAAACAAACTAAAAAATCTAGCCACAAATGGAGCAGAGGACACGATGTTTAGAATAGCAGAAATGTGGGAATCTGTGAGGTTCACCTTACATTGCATATCTCTGTTTGTGAGAGCAAGGATTTAAATTGTGTAGTGACTTTTAGCAAATTGGAATGTGAATGGAGGAAGATACTTGGTTTTGTCTCTTTTTGCAAGCCTGACCTGAACCTGCTTACTGGTGGAAGCTGTTAGCTGTGGAGCTGTTGATCCCAGCAGCAAAAACAGCCTGTTGTACTAATCATTGGAGCAGGTATTGGGACTGCTAGGTCTTGTTTGCTTAAATTGGCCTAGTAGTGCCTTTCAGTTAGTGGCACTAGGGTGAATAATATACTCAAGATTTGTCCTGGTATCTTCACTGCAAGCCATAGGTCTTAAAATATAAGTTATTAAATTACTGTAGATGAAACACCAGAGAGATTGGTGCTTGAGTCCCTTGGGGATTGTGGAATTTGAAATCAACTCCTCACAATTTATTTAATCAAAGCGTGTATTTATTTTTTCAGAAAACATTCTCTTGTGAGAAAAGTTCATGGAGTGGCTGATTGGAACAGAGGTACAGCTGGGACTCTCAGCTTCCTTCCGAGACTAGCAGGCTCCTTTTGTGCAATTCTTTGCCAGCTTTCTATGACGTACTGATATGTAAGGACTTTACATTGAATCTCTTGTCAGGGGCAGATGGGCCCAAAACTCCTCAGCACTCACTGTGGAGGAAAACTACTTTGCTGACACGTTGCCTCATAGATAATGTGGCTTGCTCCCAGTTTCCAACATGCTCTTCTTTGTTATTCTCACTATAATTAATGTGGCAGGAAATATTTTTGTTAATGTTACTTGTCTTTCAGAACAAAAATTTCTACTCTTTTGTGATATGTCATATCATAAGGTGATATGTCTCCAAGTTCATTGGATCTGTAGTGTCAACTACAGTTTGTATAGTTCAGGTTGTAGGACAGCTTTAGAGCATGGCATCTTTCCTGCTAGTCTGAAAAAATCTAGATCCTCAAAAAAAATGAGTACAAATGTTTGGCTCTTCTGTGAAGTGATTTGTTGTGTTCCGCATGCTTGCAAGTTGTGGATGTAGGGCCCAAAATCTATAAGGCTGACATTTTCAAAAGGATCTGAGTGAAATGTAATGGGAATTGGGATGCACACAAATCCTGAATTTTTTTGTACACAGGCCCATTAAATCATGTGCAGCTCATGGGGGCTGGCTGCTGCCCATGTAATGTGTTCCCTCATAGTTAATCCAGGTTAAATGTTTCTCTTCTGAGCAGCTCAGTGTCTGGGTGGGTGACTGCACGGAGCTGTGTGAGGTAGACATTCAGGCTGCCCAGCTGCCACCTGGCTGAGAAACCTGTTGTCCTCCTCCCAGTTGTCCCAGAGGACTTTGGCCCTGATGCTGATGTCCTAATTCCCTCCATGCAGTGTAAGTAAGACCAAAGAAGATACAAGCTCTTAGGTCTTGAGTACAGGGACAATGTTTCTCCTCAAAAGGTGTGTCATTTCAGCTAATGAGATGGAATGAGGAAAAAGGCACTAGTGGTCATACTTAAGTTTTTATTTTGAGAGAAAGAGAACATGTGAACTTGTCGCTCAGTTTACTTTTCCTAATGCTCATTAAATTTATCTTCAGTGTATTTGCATTATGTTCAGGGTATCTAATGAGCTTGCAATTACTCCTTGTCTTTTTTTGCCCCCAGTTCTCATCTGTGTTATCACCACGAAAATAAGCATTCTGTAGCAATAGGTTTTGCTGCTCTAAATGAAGGGAGTTCTTTGTAATAAAAATTGATTTAGTGTCTAAAACCAGAAAAGTCATGGTTTGTCTCCTGGATCAGGTGGCTACAGTGGTGAAGACCAGCTGACACAGGAGCTTTTGTTTTGTTCTTGGAGACAAGTATTTTTCTGACAAAGAAGGATATGCAACTTTAGGAAATCAGGAATTACAACTACTTTAATATCTGGTATCAACCAAAAAACCTGGGTGCACTAAAATACCAGAATTATATTTTTCTGTAGTTAAGACTGTGTTTCCATCATAAGGGCTTTTAGTATTTTTAGAGATGACAGGATAATAATAACTTGGCAATTAAAAAAAAAAAGGAAAAATTTGCCAATTGAAAGTTGGCTTCAGATATATTCCCCTGAGTAGATTTCTTTAACCGTATCATAACAAAAATAAATGTTTATCTTTAGATTATATCAGATAAAAAAATTCATAACAGTCTGTCATCTGGGGTTGGATCTCTGTGGTGAGAACTGCCATCTCAAAAGGAGAAATTCAGTTTTGCTGTTGCCACTTGAAATCTTACTTTTTAAAATGCCTGGTTTGTTTTGTTGTTGTTGTTTTGTTTTTTTTTTTTTTCCATAAAGCATGCTCAGCCTTCCTGTAGTTGCAAACAATCTGTGTGTCTCCAAATTCTAGCTCTGCTGGAAGTGCTGGGAAGTGAGGTTCCTGGGTCGTGTTGGTAAGTCCTGGCATGCATCTCTCTGCCCCTCTAGAGGCACAGGTATGTGTAAGGTTGTGTCCCTGCATGCCATGGCTGTTAGTGAGGGCTAGCTTCTTCATAATGCAGCATGCTGTGACAATGCCATATGGATGCATGTTTATGGATACAGATCCTGATCCTGCAGCGCGCTCTGGAAAGGGCCATTCTGGCTCCACTGGAGTGCTTTGAAAAGGAGTGGATTGCTCTGGGAAGCCGTGACTCCATTGTGGCTCTGCACATGAGTGGGCCCTCCATTCCCCCTTCTTCTACTGCCTTGAGGAGAACCAATGCCTTACATAAAACCCAAGTGATTTCCAGGAAGTCATTCCAGTCTGCTTTGCAATAATTCTCTCTTTGAGTGAATTTGTTTGGCAAATTAGCAATAGTGTCTGGCATACTGCATGCAGAGTTTCCTGAAGGGAAAACAAATATGAATTTAATATGAAGAGTTAATTTACATGTTTCTCTTTTGAAAATGAATTTTTGCACTGTTCTGGAAGCTAGATGAATAGTCCTGGAAGCACAGAGGAACAGGAATAGTAAACATGCAGCTTGAGTGCAGTGTTTGAGATACTGCCCTGTGCAGAGGTGGACCTGGAGACTCCAGCCTAGCACTTTGGGGTGGAGTTGCTGAAACAATCCTCTCTAAATAACAGATCTTAGTGTTTGTTTTGCTGTTCTTGTAATAAGTCGGTTGTGAATCCTTTTTTGCATTATTCATCAGGCCTCAAAGATGGAGAAATAGCATTTAATGAATTAATGCACTAATATTTTTCCATCAATAACTGAGTCAATTCCTGGAGGGCGAGCATCTGTTTCCATTTGAGGTATGTGACCATTCAGACCTTGGCATCTTTGCTGATGCTGCCACTGAAGAGGCCAGCTGTGTCCATAATGGATCTTGTGACCTGGCTTTCTGTCTGTCTGCAGCTGGATTTCACCATCATGGAATTTTGTGCAGACCATTTGCATGAGGGTTGGGTGAAGCAGCACAGTGAGTGAGGCCTGGGGAAATCTAGTGCAGATAGGCAGTGCTGTGGTACCTCCCAAAATAATATTTTTTTGTTTGTCCACTTCTTGGAGCACTTGTGCTTGTGACAGAGGTTACTGCTTCAGCCACTGATGCCCATTCCTGGCTGAGACAGCTATGCTGCAGGCTCTCTCTCCAGTTTGGTGAACTGAGTAACCATGCTAACTTAGCTTGGTTCTACAAATTCTTGTGAGTAGCTGGACTGACAGCTTGTGGAGAAGCAGCCCCAGTAGGAGATAGTGTGTTTATGGTGACTGGGGAGTAGTAACTGGAGAGCTACCAATGCATTTTCTTTTGTAGGCAGTATGAGAAGGCCAGATTTGTGTTTCTTTTTAAAAAATCTTTGTTGCAGTTTAAAACCAGCTCTCTGTTTAGAGCAAGTGTTCACATTTGAGCCTTTGGAACTGCTTATGGTCAGAGGCACTAGCAGCACCTGCAAGTGGACACCTTAGCTAATGCTTGGTCCCTTTTCAGTTTTGTGACATCTTGGGAAGGGAGGTCAAAGGACTTGGGAAAACTGGTAGGGATGAGTGGGTGAATTGAAAATAAAATAGTTTGGTCCAACCTGTAATTGCAGGAAGATGTGTTCCTTTGTTTTGTAGACAGAGTACTTTCGGGGCTTTGCCCTTGCTGGCTAGGATTACATGGGCCATGTGACAATCAAGGGCATTCTCTGCAGCCATAGACCAGTGGTAATTAATGACTGGATGGGTCATTTAATTTCTTGCTGGCAGGTTAGGAATTTTTCCTGTAGCTTGTGCCCTCTCGTGTTACTAGGCCTTCTCTGCAGATTTAGCCTTGGCTTGCCCCTATGCAGGAAATGAGATGCTTGCTGGCAGCAACTGCATAGTTTGTGTGTGCAGGTTTGAGTGGTTGTCCTGAAAAGTCTGATAGAGTTAGATGGAGTTCTTAGGTTTCATTGTCTGACCAAAAGATGACAGTGATTTGCTTAAAGATATTCTGGCTGCTTAATTACATACTTTATTTTTAGAGGGTTCCAGTCACTTCGGGTGAGGGATCATAAATATCTGAAATGTGTTCCTTTTCCAGACTTTTATTTAGCTAAATGGATTGCATGACACTAGACCATCCTCTCCAGCCATTGAGATGCTCTTGCTGCACAGAGACTCAAGTTTTTTTTCAGAAGCTGGTGAGGGTTTTCCTTTCACTCAGGCTCAGTTTTCTGAGTCACTTAGTGAAGTTTTATTACATTTTCTTCTTGGTAGGGAGTCCCATCACTGAGAGTTCAAATGGTGGCTCCTTTTTGTGTGAGAAATACAGTCTGTCACAGCAAGCAGTGTGGATAGACCTGAACTCCATGTGGGCCACTGCATTTCTGGGAAATGCCGCAACAGTGGTATAATGTGTCATTGGGAGCTACTGTGCTATTTCCTAGTAAGATTTAGCTCTCAGCTGGAGTTGTACCCAAAAAATACTTTTTTTCAGATGTAATACACTGCATCAGGGTGTTTCTTGCTTTTAAGACAGAGGAAAAGCATTGAATCTCCAAAACACTTCACAGTGGGAACAGAGGTCTCACTGCAAAATAAGTTAAGAGCAAAGGTTTGATAAAGTAAATCAGAATTTCTGGTAAGCATCTTCTATTATATCTGTCTTTGGGAGTGCCACTCTGCAGAATTGTAGTGCTTTCCTGTCTCAGTTGCACACAGGTGCATTGTTTTTAGCTGAAACATGCTACAATCCACCCTTCAGACAGGTGAGCTCTGGAATCACAGCTAAGTATGAGTAGGGTCAGTTTGAGGTTCTCCAGTGTAAAAGCAACATTGATTTGTGCTGAAATGAGTCCAATGGGTGATTAAGGGGACAATGAGGTTTGAGGAGAAACACGGAGGGAAATGTTTTTCTTCTGTCTGGAAATGTTTTTCTTCCATCTGCCAAGAGGGGAGGTTATGGAGGAATTTCAATGCTGTGTTTAGCTACCTTGTGGGTAGAGAGGGTAGGTGCTGCCAAACCCTTCTTGAAGTGCATGATGAAGGTGCTAGGGCAAAGGATACAAGTTGAAACAGGGTAAATTCCAGGTAGATATAAGAAAAACTTCTGTATCATGAGAGTGGTCAAACATTGGAACAGAGACTCTTAGGGGCTATAGGCTCTTCAGTCCTGGAGGTATTTTGAAGCTCAATTGGATGAGGTCTGGGTGAACTGCTTGGGATAGGTGCATAGACAGGAGACCTCAAGAGGCCCCTCCACTCTGTGTCATTCTGTGATTCTAGATCTGTGTGAAGACCGTGGCCTCTTGAATGGAAACTGATGAGGAGGATCAGATGTGCCTGAGAGTAGTCAGCTCTTGTGTGGCTTGTGCAGCTCTTGTGTGACTTATGGGTTGAGTTCTAGCATTGATTAGAGGGTTAGAGATACAGTAAAGCAGGTGTGCAAGTCCTCCTCCCATACCAGCTCACGCTCTGCTGCCATTCTGATTTGGAGGGTTTGCTGTAAGCTGTTGAACAATAATTTTATGTAGATGTGGTGGAGTTGTGAAGAACAGCAAGGGAACATCAGTGGATGTACAAAACTAGCAGAGTAGCTTTCTGAAGCAGACTAGGTTTTTTCCACTCCTATATTTGTATACCCTAGCTGCTTATTAAAAGGTACTCCTCTATGCGATGTTCCTGGCCTGGCATAGAGTCTATTTTAAGTGCCAGGGAAAGAGCTGTATTGTTTTTGCTGAAGAGGGAGGGCACAGAGGCCCAAATGGGCCATCGGAAGATCATAGCAAAGATAGGAAGAGGGTGGTTTTGTTTACAACACTTAACTGTTCAGCTGCTGAACAACCACATGGCCCATGGACAATTCATGGCCAAAACAGCTGATTCTGCACAGCAGCTATTCTCTCTGAGCATCAGAATGTGTCTACTGATTGTAGGTTGCTTTTTTCCTGCTCCAGCTAGTCTGTGGGTGACAAATATTTTTACCAAGATCAAGCTACTGGCTGTTGTTATAACTTGTGTCAAGATTAAACGTCTTCTGCCTGGTTAAGACTGACTTTTATGAGGTAGAATGTGAAAAGCGAATGAACCTGGGAGAAAAACAGGAGCAGTACCAGCTTCTGGTTTGTGTCTCAGTACCATCTTGGGAATCTGCTATGGAAATGCTTAGACTAAAAAATGTCTTTCCTTAATGATTGAAAACATCGTTCAGAAGCTCTTAAAAAGTATTTGAGATAAACAGCACCTATCATTTGTGGCTAATATCAGGCTGTTATTAAGATTTATTGCTTTCACAATGATCTCTTCCTTCCAGTGCATTACTGGGCTTGGGCTCGCTGAGCCCTGCACAGTATCCCTTAGCAAATGAATATGGCGTGGGAACATATGAACATAGTATTTGTGTGACCATTACTCTAACAGCAGAATTTCACTGACCCCTGAAATTTTATCTAGTAGGTTCTGATCAGACAAAATTAGTCAGTATAATTTCTCTGGTGCTGAAAGCTTCACATGCCCTGCAAAATGGAGTGTGAGAAAATCTACCGTAATTTCCTGAGCAAATCTTATTGCTTCTCTGTCTTGGAGAAGTACCATAGTGATAATTCTCTAGATGCATTTGCTTTCCATCTGTCTTGGTGAATTAGAAAGGGAGATGGAGTAGGAGATGTAAACTTTGTTTTCGAGGTGTCACAGGCACCATTGCCTACAAGACATTATGTTGTTTAACAACTCAGGGGCTGTTTGCTTGAACTACTGGAATTGAGTTAGGACCACTTTACTTTTCAGTAACAATATGTTCTTTGGGAGTAAAATGTTTGTTTGTTTCTGCTGTCCCAGTGTTGTTACTACACAGTGAGGGTTGGTACGTCTTTTGCATTTTTATTTAGTAGATGGATCACACACAGACAAAGAAACGTTGAAGAAGCAAACCAAAACCAGCCAAACCAACAACAAGAAAATGAACAAAACGTCTGTGTCTGGGTAGAGATGTTTAATTAGTTCTCCCCTGTGGTCTCTTTCTTATCCTGCTAACATTGCTTCGGGCAGTATCAAAAATACATACTTTGTAGTTTCCTAAATATGTAGTATTTGGGTATTGCCCCAGCCAGCAGTTATGGTGTGTGATTTGCTTTTGTGGGAGGAGGAACTGGGAGGTTTGGGAGGTGCTTGTGTGCTGGAATCTCAGCCTTCACCTCTCTGTCCTCCCTGCAGGAACAGCTGGGAGCTGTGCTGCTCCCCTTAGGAGAGCGGGGATGTGTTTGATGTCTTTAAATCAGAAACTCTTCAGAAGTTCTTATAGTATTTCTGATGCAGCATGACTCAGATGAGGTCCTGATTTCATCTGTGGCTCCATAACATGTCTGGTATGAAAAAAATTGTCTGATAGCATTTTATTTTCATACTTGGTGAGTTGTTGCATACCACTAACCTTTTCTTAGCAGGATGATAGGTTTATTTCCATCGATATATTGTATTAAGATACTAAAAATAATACTATTACTATATTAAGATACAAGAAGAACAGTGTAGTACAGCCAGTAGAAGTGGTAAACAAAACATAATTTTTTAGTGTCATGATACTAAATGAATTGCATTTGCATGAAATAATCCTTCAGTTTTTGTATTGCTGTTTCTGGTTTGCTACTTCTTTCCTGCTCTTAATTGCTTAATTCAGCTATGGTAGCTTTGTTTCACTGCCTTTGTACTATGGGTGAGGTTCATGCAGGAAGTAATGAACGCGTGGAACTCATCGGCTTTAGGATTTTGTGTTTGCTTTCACAATTAAATATATTCTAAAAGGCTGAAATCCCAAGTATATTATTGCTGCCACTACAAAACCAGACATGCTGCTTACATGTTTAAAAGTCATTATTTAGGGCTGACTGAATGACAAGTTTCTTCCCCCATACTGGGTAAAAGTCTGAAAATATTAGGGTGTTTCTTACAAGAATGCCCTATAGAACTACTGATTGCTTAGATTTACAGTCCTTTAGAATATTACTGATACCTTAAATAAACCGTGTGTCTGCGTCTGTCTGGTTATATTCTGCTGATAAATGTATTTTTAGATTTCTATGTTCTTGACTAGGACTGACAGAACTGTGCCAAATATACATCCCAAGTTTGTGAGAAGAGTTATTGTCCAAGGAGATAGGTAATTTTCTTTGGGCGTCTGTTATTCTTGGAGCCATAATCCAGGAAGCCAGTTGGGTTTAAGGGTATAAATATTGTTGTAAATGAGACAATAATAAAACTCCTGTGAGAAACCTGACAGATAGTTGGTGATCATTAATCAGTACTTTTTTTCTCGTTTCTAAACAGAGTGGAGAACAAAGCAGAGTGTCCATCAAATGAGTACGGAAATTATTGTTAATCCTTCTGAAGTGCCTTCTGGTGGTAATGAAAACTGCATACACAATTAAAAAGAATCAAAAATAAGTATTTGTCCAGATGAGAAGTCATGAGGAAGGGAGAAACAAGGCAACATTAATGAGGCTGTCAGAACTATCTGTAAGCCAAAAGAACAGAGAATAAAATCAGTTTGGATTTTAGCAGCTAATTCAGGACAGACTGTCACTGAGGGCAGCAAGCCCCAAACTTTATCAGTATTTAGGGTATGTTCTGATATGTCCCAG
This sequence comes from Aleadryas rufinucha, assembly GCA_013397815.1. Lineage (NCBI taxonomy): Eukaryota > Metazoa > Chordata > Aves > Passeriformes > Aleadryas > Aleadryas rufinucha. The sequence continues at coordinate 180,653 of VZTH01005981.1, forward strand.
GATATTTGTTTACTGTTTTTCTTACTGAACTTGAAGATGTTTTTTAGCTCCTAAAGCAGAGCTTCCCCTTTTTTAATTCAGCCCTCTGGAAATCTTAGTGTGTGCAGAGAGTTGTCAAGTGGAGTCTGTGGAGCTGCAGAAATGAAATGTTTGTGATTCTTGAAATCGGGACTTAAGTTTTCATATGGCTTAAGTGGATGCTGGAGTTATAAAACTATTTGTGCTGTAGCAGCAACTGTGTGTGTGCTGCAAGGGAGGCTGCCTGGGCTAGGCAGCATAATCACTTGCGGCAGGATGTTGTTCTAGGCATCACAGTAAGACAGGGATGGAGGAGAGCTGAACCCTGATTCATCCTGAGTTAGAGCCATGCCCTGCTGTCCCCACACATTAATAGAGTGTCTGCTTTCTGTTGTCCCCAGCCTGCACATGTACTTCTCTTTAAGGAGGACATCTGCCTTTCAAGGGCTGCAGAAGGTGGCTTCTCCCCTGAGCGGGTCTTGCTGTCAGAAGGGCTGGAATTGTCGGACTTTGGCTAATGGTACTATTTAAGAAGTGGTTTGCAGCAGCTCCAGTGTTAATAGCAGAACTGTAAACTCTGCTCTAAATGACTGAGGACCAGGTGTGAGGTGTTTGTGTTAGCCTTGGTGGGTAATGAGGTATGATGTCGTACCAGCTGCTCACTACACTGTACCATACCCATTCTCTCAAATTAACCCTTGTGGTACATCTTTCTACTGAAATAATTCCTTATCATAGGACCTGCAGTAGTTGTTTTCCTTCTGCATTGAAATTTTTCACCTTTTCCTTTATGGACTGTTCTGTTTATTGGGTTGGGTTTTCTTGCTATGATGTCTCCCTATTCCAGTCCCTTCTTTCCCACAATGTTGGTTTTTTGGTCCCATACTGTTGAATAGTCCTGGCATTCCCACTGGCTGAGAAGCATAGCACATGTCTGGATGCTCCTGAAAAGAGAGGTCAAAGAGTAATAAATGATGCACAGTAGCCTAAATATGCCAGACAGCCCTGGACACCCAAAGAGAACATTTATAATGTTAACGATGTTTTAACCTATTGCAGGGTCTAATCAAATTGATGTCAATCTAAAACAGTTTATATTTTATATTCATTTGAGAGGAAGAACAGTTTTCCCCTTCAAACACTGCATTGAGTTCCCCTTGATCTTTAAATCATAGACTTGCCTGAAACTGTTGACATCACCAGACATAGTATATGCTGGCAAACAGGGATGCTTTTTTTAAAATGTAAATCAGGCCAGCCTGATAGTTACATTTTAAGGGTGGGGAGGGAAAGGCAGTGAGACATCTGTGATTTAATCCCCTTATAATTGTTTTCATGGCAGTGGAAGGTAGATGAGAAGACAGGTTTGCAGGGAGGGCTAGTGAAACATTGTGTGCGTGACTGGGTTGTTGCTGGGCTTTGCTTTGCACTGCCACAGCTAGTTTTACTTGTGCACATGCTGCTTGGGTGTGTGTTGGCCAAGACCACCTTCTAATCAAAACCAAACACAGTTCCAAAGCTGGCATCAGTAGTGACAGACTCCCTTCCTGTACAGTGGAAGCAGAGCTCAGCAATATGCAGCAGATGTTGCCCACTGGATGACAGATGCATTTAAAATCAGTTGTAAAACTGGATTTGGGATTTTGCAAGTTAAATTGAACGAGAATGTGCTATTTGACGGTAGGACTTTAAGAGAGAACTGTATTTTTGATAGACTGAAGTTTTGTGAAAGAATAAATACCAAGTCTTGGAGCTCTGCTCTAAGAAATAGGACATTGAATTGCACCTGGGTACTGGAAAGACAGGTTTAGTCATTGTTTTGTATATGAACTCCACGTGGGCGATCATATGTACCTACTTTGCTCTATGATGCAAAGATCCCTGATGTAGTCCAAGACCCAGAAGCGGGCATATAAATGGAGATGTGAAGACAATTAGGTTGTGAACAAATGTTGTGCTATTGCAGCTGTAGAGGTGCTGGGATGTCAAATGTGTTTCTGGTCCCTGTAGTCAGAGCAGCCACCTTAGGATTCTGTCACACAGGACTCTGTTCTGGTCTGTTCTGCTGCCAGAGTGACTGGGTGGCAGTCAGGTAGCTGGGTACAGTTGTGGTAAGGGCTCTGAAAGCCAGGGAGTTACTTTGGTTGTGTTTCAGACCCAACCTTTGAGGTCATGTAGGTGCCAACATAAATTATGTTGCAGTAGCACTGCTCTGCTTTTTTTCCTTTTTCTTTGTTTTTCTTCTTTTAGTTTTGGAGGTGTATGCTGCATGTGTGGGGAGAAGGCCAGACAAATGTCAATGTCAGTCATTTCTGGGAACTGAGAGTTGAAGCTGTTTGTACTCGTACATTTTGAGGCTTTCTCTGAAATAACACCTAAAGTGAAATCAAACTTCATAAAGAGTAATGTGCTGGGAAGACCATTTTAAGATGTAAGCAGTGGCTGGAAACCAGGGCATTTGCAGTATACAATGCACTTCTCACGGAGGCCTTGAGGTGGAATGGTGGTGTGGCATTCTGCCACTACCTCTGCTTACTTTCAAGCATCTGTTGTTCCTTTTAAATATTTTGTGTCCTTTTGAAGTATCATTTTGATGATTTGGCGATAGGTGGAAATAAGATGCTGTAATATATTGTGGCTGCCTGACTGGCTGAGTGGCTGTGCCGATGGGAAAATGATGGAAGGATCAAGAAATTAGTAAGTAAAATATCCTGAGACTATAGCATATGATAGAGACAAAAACCCTGTGTGTTGCAGAAAAGCACAGAACATAAAAGAAGTAGCACTTAAATGTATAAAATATAAGATAAATGCACTTCTAGGAGATGTCTTGTCTTTCCTTGTATTACTTCTCATTTGAGAATGGAAAGAAAAACTGTGATCAGGTTCCCAGCTCTTCAGTGATTGCTTTGAAGAATATCTGGTTCTTTCTGCTGTATTGTGTGGGTGGAGTGCCCTGCTTTGTCCTCATCTATTGCCAGCCTAGATAGAGATGCCATAAAAAAGAAGGTTGAGGAGACATTATGACCATCTCTGCCACCCTACCATTGTACTGCATGGAGATCTTTTCCTTTATATTATTCTACTGTATAATATACTGAAAATTCTCATAGGAAAAAAAACAAAGTACTGACCATACCCAACCAAAGTACTGACATCTTTTATAGTTTCAAAGCATTTATTTGGGGTAGAGGGCATGGCAGTTGTCAAACATCCCTTTATGGTGAATTCAGTGGCCTCAAAACAAAATGAGAAGAACAGAAGGTGTGAATAAAATGCCTTTCCCCAGAAGGCTGCTATTTGCAAAGGAAACTCCTGTAATGGTTTGAACATAGAATCTCCTTTTAAAACTGTGATATGTTTAAGAAAAGAAAGGGAGGGATATCCATTGGGGAAACTCGAGATCTATGGAATAATTGCCAAGATTGGAATATAAACTAGAAAACGAAGATCTACATCTGATCCACACAAAACTGAAATGGTTGGGAATGTTTTCAGAATTGTCATGTTATTACAGGAGATAATTTAGAAAAGAATCTGAAATGTTTGTGTCTGATGGACAAGTTTCAAAAATAGTATTTTATAATTTATCTAGTAATATAAGTTCTTCTTTCTGTGGCAGCAGATAGTAATGAGTATCTTCATTAAATGTTACCATATAGCATTGTTGCAGAAATTAATTTTAATTTTATGTACCATAATGCGGGTGGCTTGAATATAAGCAAGCATTGGTCAATATAAGCAAACATTGAAAAGGATGGGAAGCTTTCACTAGTGTAATTTAGAGGAATTTTTTTTTTTCCTTTGCTTCTCCTGAACTACTTGCACACTGTTTGCAAACAGTTTGAAATTCCAAAAGTTTCAGTGTCTGGTCAAAGAAAATCAAGCAACCCTGAAGAATAAGGAGACTTGACTCAAAACTGAAAGCTTTTTGCTGTTTTTATCTAATACATTTTTCCAAGACTTTACCTGTTTTAATCTGCAGGCAAGGCATAATTGAAAAATAGTGTGTTCTCATGGTTATTTTATTAATCATGATAAAATTAGATTTATCAAAAAATTCATCCTCTTGTATTTGCTTAAAAGTTTTAAATATGTAAATACACAGTAAGCCTATTCTGAAGAACACAAAAGAAGTAATATTTTTGTGACAGCTGCCAAGGCAGCTCCATTAATTAGCCTTCTTCGTTACAGCAGGAAAATACTGAGATATTTGATTTTCTTTTTCCCATGGCCTCTGCAAAAGGAGTATATTGTGCACTTTTTCACAAGCATACTTGCAAGCACATATGTTGTTTTAAAATAATAATAAACAGAATTTTAAACAGCCTTTTTTGCTGGAAAACAACATTGAAGGTTATGTTATTGTCAAACAGAACATAATATGAAAATTCTTTATTTCCGCTTGTAACATGCAGTTTGAATGAGCAGCTTCAGTTATTCTGATTATTTTTCCTTAGCTGTTGTCTAAATGTTTAATGTTGAATATTATTTGTCTTTTGGAAATTGCATATAGAATTTATAGGCTCCTCTTCCTCCCATTATAAAGCATAATTCATGTGTGTATGCTTTCCTGCAAATCTAGGTAATTTGAAAGTCTCCTTTCTTGGTATGGAACATCTTCTTTAGTAGAAGGGCAAGGCTCTGGAAGCTCAAGGTGAGGTATTTGCAATGAGAGAATAAAAATCCAATGACATTTTTTGTTGTGTTATGTACCTTAATAAGATAAATAACACCAGTACAACATTTTTTAATTGGAAAATTGCTGCTTTTAAATTTGTAAAAGGATTATAAAGAAAAACTGAAATATTTTTCTTGTAAGGTGGAGAAAAGGATAGAATTATCCACTAAATGGCAGAAGAAAACCAGATTTAACTTACAAGTTTTCACAGAAGCTGCATAATTCTACCAGCATTACGTACCACCAGAGAGCTGTTAAAAGTTTATTTGATTACAGGTTGAGCCAGGCCACAAACACTTTTTAACTTTTATTTTCCTTCAGAGGCTGTTGCTCCAAGGGGGAGAAGCCTTCCTGTGTGCTTTGTGCAGGGGTGAGGGGGCACTGTCATGGCCACAGGTCAGGCCTGCTTCCACTGCCCGTGGTGTTGTGCCTGAGTGGCTCTGTGTTTAACCACAGTGGGATGGAAATGGAAAACTTGGGGCTCTACTGCAGTTCAGGACAGTTTTCCCTGGCCCAAGTAACAGTGTGTTTGTTCATCATCCAAAAGCTGCTGCTGTGTGTTCAGCTGGACAGTTGCGGTCTCTGCTCTTGTAAAATCCACAAGCATTTTCCAGACATCTGGGAAGAGAGGAGCAGGAAGGATATCTAGCTTGTGGTTCTTCAAAGCAGCCAGTACTGTGTTTTGAGGTATGTCTGTGTATCTATATCTGTCTATCTATACATACATGTCTGTGTGTGTGTGCACTACCTCCTCAGTGCATCATCCAGACTAGGTACATGCAAGGTAAAGATTCTTCACACAATTTAGCAGCACATTTTAGCTTCTTCCTTTTTGGTTGCAGAAATCACTTATGTTTTGTTTGATGAAAGAATATGGTTTACAAGACCCAGTTCTGGGTCATATTTTATGTGTATGTAGTCCTGTTTCCCTCTTGAAAAGGCACAGGATGTTAGAACGTGTACTTTTTTTTGAGAAGTGATTAGGAATTTGTGTTCTGTTGTCTGTGCATGGTACTGTGTTTTCAGAAATTCCTCCCCTAAAGCTAAAAAGTCTAAAGAATTGGTGTAACTTCAGCCGTTATCTTGGAAAGCAAGTGTAATTTTATCAATTTATTTTCTAATCTGAGAGGAAAATAAATCCTTTCATGTATTCCCTGTATGCCATGTTAAGCAGATCTTCTCTAAAGAAATCCTTGGTGTAGCAGCTTACTGAATAATTCACATGATTCAGAGATAGGGATAGAATATGTAGGTGAGTATTTTAAGTGTTGGTTAGTAACCAGAACTGGTGTCCTAGACAGGTGTGAATGGTGAAAGCAAAGCTATCAGTTCCTATCAGTAGAGTTAACACTGTATAAGATGGATGCAAATGGTTTCCTTGTAAAGATAAAACATGTGGAAATGAATAAAACCGCAAGCAACCACTGGGGTTTTTTATTTACCCATCTCCTATTCTTCAAGAAAAGAACAGTGAAAATGTTCCCTGATGGGGATGATGAGGTGTGTTCCCTTTGCTTGTCTCATTTACCTTGGTTGGTTTTTCATTTGTGGTCTCAGGTGGGAAGTTGTGCTTTGGTTCTGTGCCTTGTCTAAGACATTTACTTTCTGAGTAAATGGGAATGACAGAAAACACACAGGCTGTGGCCACACAACGAGCTCTGGTGTGCTGAACATCTTACTATTGTGCTTGCCTGCAGCTCCACTCTGTTCTGCTGCAGTGGTGTTACACCTGCCATGCTATCATGGTGGCATCCTCTTCTGTGACTTGGCAGAGTAACTCATCTGTGCTTAACAAGATCTCTCCTCAGTGCTCAAGAGACTTGCAGGTAACAGTGAGTGCTGAAGCTTTTTCTTAACTGGGGATATTCTGGCTTTTGATTCAGCCTTTACCAAATGTTCTCTCCTTAGGGCAGAATTATCCAGTTCTATGGTTCAGTTACCATTACTGCTGGCATATTTGCCTTTGAGCTAGGGGCATTGCGAAGTAGGCCCTAGCTCTAAAGACATCATCAACTCAATGTACCCTTGTTTGTAACTGTGAGTGCATTTGACTTGAGTGATCTTTGCTGACTGCTGCACGGTCATTTGCTCTGTTGGATGTTCTTTCTTCCGTGGTCAAGTACAGAAGTGTCCTCTCTGAGGTGTTTATAGCTGTGCAGTGTTACATGTAGGGCTTTAGCACAGACATTTTGCCTCTCTAGTGTGCACATCCCGTGTCTGCCTCAGGACCATGGATGGCAGGACTTAGTTGCAGTCAGCTGATGGGGAAAGCAATTTTTGTATTGAACTGTGAGTGCTTATATCTTGACTTTTGGAAGGTGGAAAGTTGAGATGAGATGTCGGGGCTAAGCAGAGAAGAGAAATCATAGAGATCTCATGCCTTATCCGACTGTTACAGCACTTGGCTTATATCTTTCTCGGGACTTCTGGAAGAACTAGGAAAAAAGTGCTGACAAGGACAAAAGTAGCTGGCCATATACCAGCATACTGCTAATATTTAAATGGTGTAGAGGAAAGGTACTTGAGGATTGCAAGAAGATAGTGGGAAATCGGAGGAAAATGTGCAGAGCAACCTGCTGTGAAGGGAATGCTGAAGGAGAAGTCTTGGAATAGTGTAGTTTGTCCAGGTGGATGATGACAGGTACTTGAGCACTGACTATCCTAGCTAAAGACAGCTGATTTTAAGCACTGACAAAAAGTGGAGTAAACAACCATATCAAGGTTACCTGACAGCACATGGGCTTCCTGATGCATTCCATGTTTTTATGGAGGGACCATATATTTTAAAGTATTCCTGGAGTCTGTGTGTCTGGGTAAGATCTCACACTTAACATGTGAGGGGAGGAAGTGAGAAAAATCCTAACACCTGGACAGAAGAGCCTATATTTATTTGCTCTATTTAGTTTTCAAACAATTTGGCACCCTAAGGGTTCTTGACTGCATGTCCTAGAGAGTCTCTGCCTCAATCAGTCTTTACCAAAACTGTCCAGCTCCCCAAAGCCACGGTATGTCTCACTAACGTTACTCAAGAAGACTGGTGAAAGGATGTTAAGAGGAATTGATTTGTCTGTTTTGCTGAGAGATTGCAAAAGGCTGCACAGTAAATTGGGAGGGGTGAAAGGGAGGGAAAGCCTAAAACATAAAGCCAGTATAGTGCAGATAGAAACTGAGAATAATGGCACTTGCCAGTAAGAAGAACAAATTCTTTTCTGAAGAGCTGCAAGTTCACTGTCTATAGCAGAGAAAAATTAGCTGTAAGAGTAGAAGGGGGCACTGAGACTGCAGAGTCATTACGTCATGTTTTCGGCAGCTCCCATGCATTCTGGGCTCCATTCAGCAGGGTCAGAGAGAGCTGCTGGAGGCAGAGTGAACAGCAGAGCTGTGTCCCTGGTGCAAATGTCTAGCAACCAGATAGGCAACAGGGGAGTTTTCAGACTCAGCCCTTGTAATGTGAGGTATATGTACGTAACTCTAGGGACTGGTGTTGCACCTAGGAAATGATTTATGCTTGCAATGTGCTCTTGCAGCTTATTGGCTTACCATACCTCTGTGAACCACATGCAGGTAATTCTGCCTGAGGTTTGACATTGATGCTTATGAGGAAATTGCAGACACTAGGCTTTGCTTAGAAAGGATTTGGCATCTGAAGTCCTTTTCTTGTTGTGCTGTCCTCTGCATTGCTCTGTTAGTGATCTTACTGGTGCTTTTTGAAACCTGTTATTACAGTGGGCTCTGTGATTGATGGGAACCAGCATTAAAGGGTTAATGAGTAGAACTGAATATTTTGTGATCCTTGAAGTATCAACATCAACATGCATTGGCACATTGCTGATAAGCTTGATTCAGTCATTGGCAGCCAGCATAAGGCTTTTTCCTAAGATAGTGTGCACTTTAGCCACTGCAGAGGGCCTCACTGTCAGAGTTAACTATGCTATAGGATTAAAAAAAAAAGAAATCCATGGCTCCATGCCTTGCAGGTATCAATTGACACAGCAGAAGGCTCAAATCAGTGGTGCTCTTGGTTTAATCTCAGAGTGGAAGCGGTAATTCTGATTTGTGTAATTCTCAGAGTGGAAGCGGTAATTCTGTCAGTCTTGTGCTTGTAGGAGCCAGTGTTCACAAAACAATTGTAGAACCTACTATAATTGAATAGGATGTTTAATTTTTAATATAGTTGCTCTTTAGATGTTTGTGTCCTGGTTACCTTTCCTTTTCCACCCACTTTCCATTCCTATCTTCTTAAAAAAAATAGTTTACATAGTTACTCTGTGTGTGTTGTGTGTGTGTATATATATACATATGTATATATAGACATATATATGCAGACACATCCATCCATCCATCCACATACATCCAAATACTGATGACCAGAACTTGTGCAGCTTATAAACACTCTGCTCTTGTTCATGTGGATCCTGAATATAATGACTGCAAGTGGCCTCTGCCTGTGTGGTTAGGTTAACATTGCACGCTCTGTCTGACACCTTCCCTGTCTTAAACCAACACGTTGTCTAGAATTTTGACAAGTGTATTCTAATTTATTTAATGCTGCAGCTGTACTTGCCTGCTCACAAGTGCCTTCCTTGTATCTTTTGAAAAAAAAAATAGGCTGTCAAAGAGATTATTCCAGAACCAAAAAGTGTTAGTGGAAATGTTGCATGGGATGCCTTCAGCCCTGTGCTTGATATGTCTTGATTTTACAAGTGGTTATGTGATAAGACCCACTGAGGTTAGCAGAGCTGTTTAAGTGATGGAGGAACTACTTTCAAGAATCACAGCTTGCTGTGTCAGGGCCCAGTTTCCTTTTTTTGCTCATAGCATAGTTGCCACTGTGGTCAGCTTAGGGCTATTGGAGCAGTTTTCTGAGTATCTGCTTTGAGTGACCAGTCACTATTAAATCAGACCCCCCATTTTAAAAGCCCCTTGAACCTTTGAAAATCTATATTTTGAAAAAAAGCTTAAGATGAATTATATATGCAGCATTTTCAAATGTACCTAGACAAGGTCTTTGCTCAGCACCTATAATTACAGTGTTCCAATCCTAAGTAGAGGGTTTCAAAACAAGATAACATTCAAAGTTACTCATTAGTTGTGTTACTGTATGTCAGCCCTTTTAATACAAGAAAAAGTGCATTCTTCCTTCACCAGAATACAAATACAATAGACATAATGTCACTTCCCAAGGAAGGATTATTTAAAACTAGAGTGATGATTGTGCCTATTAATTAAAAGTTAATAAATCTGTAAAAAATGGGGTTTCTAAGCCAGATTTGAATGAGTTTGCCATTGTTACTTGTAACTGAGGTCTCTCTGGTAAGGTACACAGAAAGCCCTACTATGTGTCCTTGCCTTCCCCTATTAACCTTTTGAGTGAGTAGTGTTGTTAATGTGCTGTTTCTGTGATGCCACTTCCATTCATATATGGTCTAGGAGGCCACCAAGGACTTAGTATTTATACATTTTATTCAGAATTTAAGCACTCTATTTATTTAAAAAGTTTTAAAATGAATTCTAAGTTCTGTACACTTCCACATGTGTTTCTAGTATGGCTGTAGAAATAGATTGAGTGCTAGTCAACCCTTGCAGCTCAGACAGTGCCTCTTTTGTCATGTTGCAGCACAAAATGTTACACAGATTCTTAATGCACTTGACCTCAGTTACATCTAGATGATGTATCACAGACCAAAAAAAGCTGTTAAAGGAACCTTTTAGCATTGCCGAGTCAAATGGCTCATTTCAGGAAACACTGGAAAAAAGGGTGTTTGTGCAGTCTTTGTGGCAGCCTTCTGCATACATATTACAAAGCAGTCTTTAATTATGGGATCACATTATTACTTGTTTCTGCAGAACTCCTGCCTCATTAAGTGCATGTTCTTCCATTTGGGAACAGCCACTCAGTGCTTTTGCTTTTCTCTTGTACTTTCAGAACACATCTTAATTCTTTCTATTGTCTGCAAACTGTGTAAGACTACTGCCGCGCTGGCCACCGCCACAGACTACCCTGAAAATACTGACTTTTCTATATCAGTCATTCTTAAATTATCTTGCTTGGTTAGGAATTCGTATTTCAGAGCCCTGCAGTGAAATGGATGGGTGCTTCCACTGTAGAGGTGGAAAGAATCATTTAAAGTCTGAGTAACTTTACATGTAGGTATCCAGTGGAAGCTGCCTGGGGTCACTGTGGAGTCGTCGCACTGTGCTCTGGCCCTTTGTGAGTAATTTGGGCATGGAGAAGGGGGTTGGTTGCCAGAACCTGGCTAGAGGCGGGGAAAGAAACGGTTGTCTAAACTGTGCATCAGGAAACTGGAGTTTAAACTGCTCAGAAAAGTTAATTCTTTAACTTTTTCTTTTACGGAATGGCAGTCTCTTTACCTTATTCAAAATTCATGTATCGCCCTATTTGAGTGCTAAAAGCTTACCACAAATTGAATCGATTCGTTATCTAATTAAAATAAAATTCTCCAAAGTAATCCTTCATGCATGTGACACGTAGAAACTCCAGAAGAACTCTCATTGATTTCTGATATGAATGCCTTAAATTAAACTTGATTTTTAGAAGTGAGTGTCACTCATCTCTTTATTATTGAAGCTTTGCATTATATTCTTTGATTTGCTGTTTGTTGAAAGGAAGCTGCCTATGGTGGTATTGAAAGAGCATCTCAGCATCAGCTGAGACTGTGATGGATGTCGTCTGACTTGAGGTCTATAAATGCTTCTGAAGATTTTATAGGGAACTTGCAATAAATAACTTAATTTCTCTGTACCTCAGTAACCCTTCTGTACTGGGATTAATCCTTTGTAATCCTTTGCTGTATGGTACTAGAATTGGGAAGGTGAAGATTATAGACTAGGAGGTGTTTAGACATTAAAATAGTAGGAGCCTGTAAAGGAGAAGGGGGACTGTTCATTTGATACTTCCTCTTGAAAAGTTGTCATTGGCAGGGCTGAGTGTGGTAATGTGGTTGAAAAGTGGTGGTTGGTGGTGAAGCTCCAATTGACTTTGTGGGCTCAGGACCATATGTGAGAATAACGGGAGAAATGCTTGAGGATTTGTTTAGGGAGTGAATGGGAACATGTAGATTCTCAGCAGAAGAATGCAAAGATACTTTTCAAGCATATTTTCATCACTATGGAGAAAAGAATAACTGACTTTGTGGTTTCCTGACACAAGTGTCCAAGATGATCCTTAACTCGTGTGAGCTGGTGGCATTTCCTGGCATTTCGGTAGAGCTATGCTGGTCTGTCCTAGCTAGGAGTCAGGCCTTTGAGTATGAAATCTGATGGAAGAAGAAAAAAGTTTCAGACAGTTCTTTTCCTCACAGAAAGCTTCCAACCATGTTAACTCTTACAGTGTTGATGCCAATAAATTGAAAAATTGTAAGAGCAGATAATAAAAGGATATGGTTTAATGTTACTTGCAACTGGATAAACGGAATAAACTCCTGGAAATCAGAACTGCTATGAGGGAGACATTGCCTGTGAATGAGAATGGGGAACAATTACAAATTTGCAGGCTCATACTAACAGAAGTACCTTGTCTTGAGGATAAAGGAATTGCTTGAGTAGGAGCAGTGGTAACAACACTGATCTCTCTTGAAAGTCAGGGGTTTTTGTTTGTTACATATTTTCTTTCACTGTTGGTACCCTTGCAGTGTTTTGAGTTGCACCTTTGAAAACGTGTTCAAACATTAAAAAATGGATAACAGGATCAGTTAGAAAGCCAAATGGAAGCTTTGAGGCTCTTTCGCTGCAGAAATACTGACAGCGCTCAGTGTACTTTTTGTGTGAATTCCTGTCCCTGAAACTGGCAGATTAAAGTTGAAAGGGTACGTGCTCCTGGAAAACTGGGCTCTCGGCTTCCATTAAAAGTGTTGAATGTGTATCTGCTCCTTTTTTTGCACAGCAGGGAAGGTGCCCTGCAGATCTCTTATGTTACTGCCGCTTCAGTTCTGAGCCATAGATCATTTCTCATGTGTAAACAATCTCAAATATTCTGGGGGTTTTAGAACTCTTTAAACTTTCCATTTCACTAGAAGTGGTAAGAGAGGCTATCAAAAAGTACCATAGCAGATGAAGAACGGTCTTAGGTCAATGAGAGATAAAGTGATCATTGAAATTTCTGTCTTTTTAAGGAAATGGAAGATTATTCTCTTCTTCCTTCACACAGACTGCAGTGAGCAGGCTGCTGAGCCGGTGGGCTTCAAATGTGAACCCCAGTCCAAAATGTAAGTTAGCTGAGTGTACCTTCAGGGCCAAGGCCTTCAGAGCACAGCCACAGCTCCTGCAGCTCAGCTTCATCACATGCAGGCAGGTGAACAACCAAAATCTTGCACTGTCCATTATCTTCAGCGAGGAGGTCAAAGGAAGGTAAATGCACAAGGTTGGAAGAAATTGCAAGAGATACAATGCAGACCTTGATTGTGGAAGCAGGTTCCCTGAGATACCTCCATCCTGTTTACCTGGTTCTTTTTGACTGTCCAGTGAAGGCAATTTACAGCTTCAGAGGGTTCCTAATTTAGTTAGATTGTCCTAAATCGCCTTTGCAAGTCTTTCAGACATGTTGAACAACTGCTAGCTTTATACTTTGAAGGATTATCTCCTGGGCTAAGGCATGTCTGTGTGTCAGACAGCAGTTAACAGTATGAGGTTGATGGCTCTGACAGAAGAGCTCTGGAAAACCTATTAGGAACCACCTATTCAGTGGAAGCTGAATATTCAGCTGTTCACTTTGCTATTGCTGTAGGGTGTGACTTGCCTCCACCTAAGAGTCAGCACATCAGAGAGTAATGTGGGCTTGTACTCCAGCTCCTGCTGAGCAGTGCTGTGTACCTGGGCTCAGCCTGTTGGGTCTCAACTAAGATGTTGGTGGATGAAGCTCTATGTGGATACATTTCCTTTTTGCTGCCTCTGCAGCAGCACTGCTGCAGCACTTTGAATCAGTGAGTTTCATGGCACTGATTTTGGATGATTTTGAATGTGATGAAGTACTTGTAAACTCTCTCAGCTCAGTGTTTTCTTCTGGCTGCTCACACAAAGCATTGCAAAGAAGTGAGTCTCAGGCTCACTAACCCTAACCTCCTGACCACTCATTCAACCCCCTTCCAAAGAGTGTAGCATGTATGTGCTGCCCTTTTCCAGTAAATATGCTATAATGTAACAGAAAACTAGGTCAGACCGGTTTGTTTCGGTTGGTTCTTTACAGAAGTAGATTTGCTGATGTGGGCCATCTGTCTTTCAGGTATTTATAATTAATTCAGTTTGTTTTGGGAGTCTGAGTTAGGCTGACAGGTCTCCAATTCCCTGTGTGGTTATCATCCTCTTTCCTTTTTATGGTGGTTGGTGGTTCTGCACTTGCTTTCAGGCTGTGCTTTAGGTCTTCCCTCATTTCCTGTGAGTTCATGGTGTCAGTGGTTTCATTTATTAGTGTGTAGTTGGTTTCAGTCTGTTGGTTAGGGTTTTTTTTTATGATAAATAATTTGTAGTAAGATTTCATCTGCTTAAGTTGACTCATCTGCATGAGTCCCTTCTTTAAACATACTCCTCCGGTCAGCACTGTAGTCAGTTGATCTCCTTTGTTTTACCAAACAGCTTTGTTTTACCATAAAATAGTTTTTCTCTGTATCTTTATTCCACCTCTAGCACTTTTCTGCACTTTTTTTGGCCTCCTAAGAAGCCTTACTGACCTGTGTGGAGTTGCTTAAAATCCGTCTTTGTTTCTTTGAGATTCACTGCCCTTAATCTGCTTTACTTCTTCCTTCCTTATATTTGAATAGTTGATGTTATCATTTCATAATCACCATTACCCAATCCATCTTCCACCTTCAGATTTCCAAACAGTTTCTCCCTTTTAGCCAGCTCCATCTTCTGAAGTGAACTGTCCCCAGGGTGTTGGAAGATGTATCCAGTTATGCCAGTGAATTTTTTGGATAAGCTCAGCTATCTTTATAGTACATGCCCATCTCTTGGGGCAGGTGTATACTGAAAGGTGGAAAATGCTGGACAACTTTATTTTTTGTCAGATGTTACTGGAAAGCAGTTAGTGAAAGACTTTGGTAACCAGAGCTGTCAGTGTGACTCCTTGCAGGAACACTGACTTCACATAAAAGCTGACAGCATTAGCAAATGCCACTGTAGTTACAGGAAAGGGGTAGATAATTTTGTTCAGTGTAGACTTTAAAGACAGCTCCTGATTTTATCATCCAGCAAGTATTCAGAAGTCAAAATGCCAACATGTTGCAGTGCTAATCTTGTTTTCTCTGAGTCAAGCAGTTGGCATGGTATTTTATTAGTAGTCTTTTCCAGAATGTATCTCGGGTGTTCACTGCTGGCTGCGTGAGTCAGAGCTGTGATTTGGAAAATCTTGATGTTCCTAAAGCAGAGTTAACTGAGTGTAACTGTAGCAGGAGTGTAAATAGGTGTCTGATTGGTATTTCATGGCCATTTTAGCAACAAGTCTGTTTCCCTTTTATTATGACCACAGATGGCAAGATGAGTCTGGAGTCTCTAAGGAGTAAATAATCGTGGACCAAGCTGTAAAAATGCTGGAAATTCTGCTTGCTGGAGGTGCCAGGGTTGTGTGCTTGTCCATCATTTGCTCATCAGAAGCTTGAGAAAAGGGATCCTGCTGGTACCATTCCTCCTTGTCTCTTGGTTTGGATATGAACTGGGAGCTCCTCCGAGATTGGAGGGTGCTGAATGGGGTTTTGCTCAAGAGGGGAATATTACGTATGAGTTGTTACATGGGTGTGTTTTGCTGACCATTACTAGCAGTGTCTGCACAAGTAGCATCTTCCTAAAGAATGTTGAATCTTTGGTGCATGACTCTGCACGTGGGCGTGGGACCTTAGACAAATCTCATTTAGCAAGTCTAACCAGCTTACAGCTGATTTTCTTCTCAGACATATGGAATTAACCAAAGATAATAAGGTCCATGCCTGGCCAGTATATTGTAAGAAATGACTTTTCATTTGCTGGTGTTGAGAGAAAAGAAGAAATAGTTGAGCTTGACTTTCCTTCTGCTGTTCTGGTTGCACCTCCATCTTCATCCTCAATTATGACAGCAGTGTGCTGTAGAGACTTAAGTCTTTTTCTGCTTTCAGAAAGTTGCCTCATGCTTAAAAGAAGGAGGTAGGGATGGGGTCCTTGCTTTCTGCTCACGATTCAGCCGCTGCTTCCTGTTAACTTTGGCAAGACACTGAATCCATCCTTCTCTACCTTTCTGTGAAAGTAAATGTTTTCTTCTCTAGCTTTGGTAAAGTCAGATGAGAGTCCTGTTCTTTTCAGGGAAAACCTCTATGCTTATGAGTACAGTGAGACATAGCAAAGTTCACTAAAAGTACAAGGTGCTTTTATTCCTGCTGACATTTATCTTCTCCCTGTCTTTCCCCTGTGAAGCAATGAGTATCTTAAATAGCTTTGTCCAGCTGTGAGTTTTGTTACCCACATTTTGGCTGAAGTTAGTTCTGCAGGTAGGGTGCATGCTGATTGAAGATCATAGGCTGGAAAATGGTCCATTTGTTGGCTGTTGACTTGAAGCTGGGTAGGGAAGTCTGTACTTCTTCCTTCTCAGGCAATTCAGTGCAATTTGTAAGTGCCAATAATTTGCACTTTATAGGTGCTTCTCCCTTGCCTAGTCATTCCCAGGATTTGCAAAGCAGTAATTAGTCCCCGTTTATGCCATTGTGATGATATTATACCCATCGTAAGATATGGTTAGTAACTCAAGCACAAAGCTGTTAAGGACATGCCCAGGGTCCTGCAGTAAAACAGCTGTAGCACCAGAGAATTCTCCTCTGTGACTGCTCAACAGCACTTCCCTGTTGCAGGTTTTCTGTGGTACATGATACCACGTTACCTGATACTGAATTAATAGGTCCCATCAGTCTGGTCTGCAGCTTGTAAGCATGTAATTTGTTACTGTGCAGTGTCACTGTCATATTCCTGGCAACAAGGAAGCTTTTGGCAAATTAGGTTGTATTATCTACGTTGTTTGTTTGCTGACTCCTTGTACTTAGGGCTGTTGCTGTTAGTGTCTTTTCTAATTTCTGGCAAATCATCCCCAGTGAATCTAGATACATAAAAGGCCTTCTGCCTTCAGATCATCTTCTTTCTGTAAAGAAGGAAAGGGTTTAATTGTTTCTATGAAATTCTAATCCTAACAGACACCATAGTGTAGCATCAGCTTTTCCGTGGATATTCACTTTATACGAAAACAGGCATTCTGAAGGCCTGGGCTCTTTGGTAAGACGTGGTCTGATGCAAATCAAGGGATGTAAGCTATAATGGCAAGAGAGGTTCTAGTCACTGGAAAAGAGAATTTGGTGTAACTTTGCACATGTTACTAAACACAGAGAAGGAAGGCATTTTGTTATCAACATGTTGCAAGTAATGAGTATTTAATTCATATAATAAAAATAAAGCTTTTCCCCTTAATAGCTGCCACTAACTGAGAGCTTTTTTTTTCAGATTGTGGAAACCTGAAATAAAATATCCTGTGACTGACAAGGTGCTCTTACCGCAGGTGACAAGGTGACAACAACACCACAAGGTGGGTCTTCTGTTTTTGTTGGTCTCATACCAGTCATTCCAGGTCTCTGGAAATGCTGTGCATCTTGACTTTACTGGGATGGATTGCCTAATGAATCTCTGGGGCTTGTTCAAACAAACCCACATAGTTGGACAGGACTCCTCCTATGCTTGCATGTACATGAGTTATGTATTGTAATGGTGTTCTAAACAAAGAAAATATGTACATTTTCTGGGCTGTACGGTGAAGGTGTTTATGGCACAGAGGTGGAAACAAGTGAAAATAAAAACACATAGGGGTTTTTGCCAACTTTTTTGTGTAGAAATCTGTTTTCTGTAGGAAATGTCCTCTTGTCAATGTGAGTTGAGCTATCCAAAAGCTGCTGCTGCTGCTGAGCACAAGCACTGCAAGTTGAATTTGTGACGTGGCATTTTTTTCTTCTCACACTTCAAATTTAGGGTTCACGGTTAGCGAAAAAGTTCCCTGCAACATGTGCTGATTACTTGTGTGTCAGTCACCACATGCTCACCTTGTCTGAGGATTTGTTGCTCTGTTTTGTTGAAATGTTTTATTGATGTTTTTTATGGGATATGCAACACAGCCCAGATGCAAAGAGATGCTGATCTCAGAATTTCCCACTTGCACCCCTGGTATTATCTGTTCAGAGGGGAGTTTGTGTAATGGGTGCAGACAGCTTTTAGTTATTTGAATGACTCAAGTGAAAAACAGTACAAAGAGAGCTGGTAAATACCATTTTCACTTTATTCACTTTATGTCCCTGGTCACAACATTGCTGCTCTTACTGCAGCCTCATATTTCTCTCTTGGAGGTCATTGTTTTTTCCTTTATGTGAAGGCATGAGTCTTTCTGGAGCACGTATCCACAGCCAAAGAGTGAGTGCCAGTATTTCAGTGCAGAGCAGTGATCTCTCTGCTGAGTATTTCAGGGTGCATTGCTTGTCACCAGCTCTGAAATACTGCATTATAGCTGTGATGGGCTGCAGTGCAGATGTACCACTTGCTACAGTCGTGTAAAGCCTCCTCTCTTGCAGTGAGAGAAACAGGTGAGATGTGGGAATTTATCAGTGAGGCTCCTGTCATCATCATTCTTGAATGGAAACTGCCAGGAGCCCTGCTCATGGTATTAATCCTTATCCAGTGAGAAGAGGTTTAGCTTTGATTTCAGTGAGTACAAGATGTTTCTTTTATCTGCTCCCTGTCAGCCTCTGTATGCCACTGAACTTGAATCATTAGGCAAAAAGTTAAATGGTCAGGAAGAGACAGGTCTTTCAAAGCTGTAATAAGGCCAAAGCCAAAAACTTTAATAGGAAGGAGCGATTGAGGATCTGAGCTGAAAGTGTAGACAAAGCTGTTTGGTGGGTGCTCTTTGCAAAGAGCAACAGGGAAGTTGAGGAGAGTTCATTCTGCATTTCACTTCACTGGTGCTAGTCTGAGATTCAGTAGTTTTTGTGGCAGGGTTTGAATGCGCTGTCTGTTCTTACCCAAGATTTATCACAGTTGATGTGTGTAACCAGGAAATTCAGAGCAGGGTAGTTAACTGTAAGCTGAAAGGGGTAGGTAAACTCCTGTCTGCTCTTAGAAGGGAGTAGTAATCCGATTCTTCCAATGCCTAGAATATTGGTACTTTCAGCTGCACTTGAGCTGTTCACAGTTTATCAATAGAAGCTGTGTTCTTGCATAAACAGCGAGCAGAAGACCTCCTTGTAATTAAATAATCGGTTGTCTAAATCTCATTTTAGTAAGCTGAACACGCAGTACAGACTAGAGGAGTGGTCCTGCACCAAGGCTGTTTAAACACATCAAACTTTTTGAATTTTATTAGGTTTTGTTCTTTTTTTGTCTTCTCCATGTGAATCTAAGGCACATGCAGATCATGCTCAGCTCTCTTTTTTTGTCTTGCTAGTCTTCTTATAACCCTCTTTTAGGCTTGTACACAACCCATATAATGGCACAGAGAAGCTCTTCACCCATTTATTGGTCTCACTCCGTTGCATCACTTTCTGAACTGCCCCAAAGCACCTTCTTGCTCATCAGACAGCAGTGTATCTTGCACAAAGGAATGAAAGCAAGACTCTTTGTCTCAGGCTTGTATCTGCAAGCTCAGGCATGTATTGAACATAAACATTACCTAATTTTTCACACTTGAAGGGCAATAAAACCCAAATCCTCAAAAGAAAATATTAAATGTAAGCACAACTGTTGTGTTTTACTGAGAACCTGGAAAAAAAAAAGGCAACAAAAAGATGGTTTTATTTCTTATCAGAATATTTCACAGGAACAACCTAAGTGTATGTAATGGTACCAAAGCCTGTACTAGTTCATGGTGAATTTCCATGTGGTATAAACAAAAAACAGAAGAGAATTTTATCAAAAGCCAGAAGATCTGCATTGCCTAGCCTAACATTAGGCCCTTGTATGTCACTACTGCTTGCAAGCAGTGTGCTTACCCTGCTCTCCTCCTGCAGTGAGCAGAGACTGTAGATGAGCATCTCAGGAAGCTGGGAAGGTCACATATGATTGAGCCATTTTCTGAAGAACCTCTCTCTTTCCAGTGAATCACGAAAAAGAATATAGAATATATAGAATGAAAGAAGTGAGTGAGATAGTGAGTGTTCTTAGAAGCCCTGTAAACAGACAGAGCTAGCTGAACATTTGCCTTTGTTTTTAAAATATACAAGAACTGGCATTGCTACTTATACCATGGAGTCTTTTGTACTTCCATCTTTAAATTGCTGCTCTTTTGGGCTGTTTCTCTTGTACAAGTGATCTGCTGTAGCCCAGCAAATAAGCAATTCTAATAAGGCACCTGATCTCTTGGAGAAATCTAAGTTTCATTCTGCCAGGGTATACTGGTTCTCTAGTTCCCAGTGTAAGATTATGCACCTCAAGTTGTTTTGCAGTTGTGCTCACATGTACACACCATTACCATTCTCTCCTACTGTACTGCTAGGAACAGAAAGCATAAAGGGATTCAGCAATTCAAATTGCTCCCACAGCAGAGGTTCCTGAGGAGAGCAGTGTCACGTGTGGTACAGAGGAGTGAGAAGAGTCCACGTGGTCAAACATCAGGATGTTTTCCTTGGGCCCTACTTCTTTCTCTGTGACAGGTTTTCTGTATTATATTCTCCTTGTGCTAAAATTTAAAAAAAAAGAAAAGAGAAAGCCAGACCTACCTGTTGAAGGCATTGACATTACATCCAACACCCTTTGGTCTGATGGCTGCTAGATACTGTAGAGAGAGAATCATGTGAGGCAGAAGCTATTTAGACCAAGCCTTCACTATGTATGTTCAAGTTGTAAGCAACTTGGACTTGCCCCAGAAAGATCCATTCCAGTTGATTGGAAGTGCTCCTTGTCTTGTTGTTCCAAGTTCTCCTCTTGTAAGAAGGAGCCCTCCAGTAGGGTGTGGGGCAGAGGGAGAGAGAGTTTCTCCACACGGGGGTCTCCTCTGGTGTTTGCCCCCAGCAGCGCTTTGCTGGTATGTGCAGCATGTTGTCTTGCACTCTCAGTGGGCAATCCTGTTAGCCCTGGCCAGTGGGAGGGCTGTGATGCAGCCACTATGCTGCTGAGTTAGAAAAACACATGACCTGGGCTGCATCCAGCAGTTCAGGATGGAGGCCATCACACTTTGACATTAATCAGCCCCGGCTTGTGGCCTTGCAGAACTGTGTGATGCTCCTTGCGTTCGTAGGTGGAAAAGCAGGAAAGATGTTGGTGTGATGTCTTCTTCCCCAGAAGCTTGTGGGTAGGATGGGGACCAAAGGAGCCCTAAGTGCTGTATCAGGGAGGAAAAAAAGTGGGAGGTGCTGAATGAAGGTGGTGGCTGTAGAATTTTTGCAGACAAACCAGCTGGCACCCATATGACTCGGAACCAGGTGTGCTTGTAGTATGAAAGTCTAACAGACCAGATTTCTCATTGGCATGGCTCTGCTGAAGTCATCACAAGTATGTTGGTTGGTGTTGCACAGCAGCAGACCTGGGTTGTTGGTTTAGTTCTCTTTCACATGGATGTGGATGTTTGGGTTACATGTCCAAACTCCACTTGCTCAAATGACCTGAAGCCTGAGATTATGAATACACAGAAATAGGTGTTCTTTTAAGGGCCACTTTACTTTTCATTCTCTGATGTAGAAAGATGCAGGTTTCTGAGTAATAACAAATGCCTGGGTTAACGTTCTACCAAACACCAGGTGTGAAACCCAGAGGCTAGCAAAGTATTTATTGAAGGAGTATCTGAGGAAGCTGTTTTTATTGATGCCAGCAGCTCCTGAGTGCTAGTTAGTTAACCAAGTGTGTGTTTGTGAGTTGTTTTACAATGACTAATTCCATTGCCAGCAGTGTCTTCAGAAAAAAAAAAAGGAAAAATGGAAGGAACAGGTGGCACACAACGTTTTTTAAAAGGAAACAGCATACTGTAGAACTGCAAGTGTCTGCTTGCGTCTGCTTCTACTTAATGCTTTAGTCTTCAAACATTCTGAGATGCATTTATGTGGAATAAATTACTATACCAGCTAGTAGGCCCTTACAATACTTTTTAACCTTATTTTATTCAGGGGGGCAAAACCATATTCCTTATTACCTCCAGCATACCATACCAGGAGGCTGGAAGGGAATAGGGTAAACAATTTCAATTAGATCCTTCTCGTGAGCAAAAAGTAGGAGTTTTGCTTTTAACTGCCATGGGAGTAGGAGCCAGATTTTTTTTTGTGATGGGCAGCAGTGACATCATCTGAGACAGTCTTGATGAAGAGATGTTATGCCCTTTAATTCTAACCTGAAAGGTTTAAATTATGCAAGACAAATCTCTTTGGAGATAGAAGACGTCTTTTATGAGATTATTTGACACAGCAGGAAAAATAGATAAGTTTGCAGGTGAAGACCTGGATAAAAGTTTATATTCCTGAAAGCTTTTTTGGTGTGTGTTTTTTTCACCCTGCCCCCCGGTGTAGGAGATACTATCTTTATCTACAAGATTTGCTTCACTTACAGCCTTTGAAAACAGTGGCTGTAATGCCTTTACATCTCCAGTGTCTTTTATTATTGGTGGGGAGAGAGCATTTCAGTGTGTGTAGCACTCAGAGGTAGAAGCTTTTCTGTTGCTTAGAGCCCCAACTCATATCCTGTTCATAGATTTTTATCTCCATTTCTTATGTTTTCACAGGTTTCTCGACACATTATCACTTAACAAGTGATATGTCAAAAGTCTTTCTTCCATAAAGTCACTTATAGTTTTTTTTTCTACTGGTACCAGTAACAACAGAACCAGGGTTAAAGCTATTCAATCTGATAGGGCTGTATGAAGTGTGTGTGCCTAAAGGCAGTGTCAGATTTTCCGGTGTGGCCAGGTCTGTAAGAGAAAAGGGTTGACATCTCAAGGAGGAAGAGATTACAGTCATAGGAGGAATCACTTATTTTTCTTCCACTTCTTAAATGCTGCAGGCATAAACATGTATCATCTAAAGGTAATACAGTCTTTCCTTTTGTGTTGCTTCTCATCTTGGAAGCATATGGTATTAATGGGAAGCCGTTCACCAAATTCTTGATTTTCAGGCTTTGAAAGGTGGACTGTAGAATTCACTTGATTTGTCTGAGTAATGTATAAAGGCAGGAGTTACTGACTTTAAAACTTTCATGTGAAACCCAACTGGTTTTGCTTGGAACTGATTTTCCTTTTTACTATTATAATATACTGTGTGTATATATATGTAAAATATATATAAATGATATAATGTGATATAATATGATATAATGTGATATAATATGATATAGTGTGATATAATGTGATATAATATGATATAATATGATATAATGTGATATAATATGATGTAGTGTGATATGATATAATATAATATAATATAATATAATATAATATAATATAATATAATATAATATAATATAATATAATATAATATCCGGTTATTTTGTTGTATGAATGAAACATGTAACACTTCTAAGAATACACAAATCATACATCCTGTATTACATCTCTGGATATTTTTGTGTAGCTGAAATAACTTTCTCAGGTTTGTAATTCCTAGGCTGTTAAGATTAGTGTCTCAAATCCTGATAAAATCAAGTCAACTCTACGTTTCTAGGGGACCGGATAATGTTTTGATTCTGATCAAAAAAGAGACAAATACTTCTTTAGACATCCATGTCTCTGTTGTCCATATTTACCCACTACTGGCACACAGGGCTGCTTATGCTTTGCTGGGTTTCTCCATCAAATAGGTTTGTAATCCAAATGCTGTAAAATGTGGTGCTTTGCATTGCCAGACGTTGATATAAATGCACTTTTCTCACACTTTAATGTTGTCGTTGCTTTGAGCTGAGCTTCCAAAGGCCCATATTCTGAATAAGAGTCAGCGGGAATGGTATGGCTGAAAATGTGGAAACCTCAATCCTTAGTTTTTAAGTGCATTCCTAGGAGAGATTTAGTTGTGGTCTGGAAGTGTAGGCAAGAATTCAAATGATTCATTTGATTTTGACAGGGCTGTCTCACTCAGACTGCTCTTTCCAACTATTTTAATGAAAATCTCAGAGATAGGGGACATTCAATGCATCACAGTGATGCTGCATTTGAAATCCAGAGCTTTATAAGCTTCTGTTAATTATTTTCTTCCTTGAAGCACCTGCTGAACTAAATAATGATCTTTCTATAGAAAAGATTATGGAAATATGTGTAACAGGGTTAGGAGCCAGGTGGGTGGTGAGGCTCTGTGTGGTTGAATGTTTACATTTGAGAGAGGCTTTTGGACCTGATTTGGAAAAACAGCAGTCAGGGAATAGTGGCTGCACAAAAATTCTTGCTATGGAGGTGGCATGGGAGGTGAATGTAAAGGTGCAGGAGTCACAAATGAGTTTGAACTCATCCAAGACTGTGGGTAGAGGGAAGCCCCTGTTCTGCAGCAGTGTACAGCTGTGTCTTTGCCCGCCTTGTGACAAGGGTGCCAAGTTTAGAAGCCAGAAAAATGCCATGTTACTCTTTCATGCAGGTATTTTGTCTGCAGAGTTGGGGCACTGAAGAAGGAGCCTTCTTGGGGATCCAGTTGTGAAGTACAAAGTGTCTCCATTAGGAGGCTGTTACTGTTTCCAGTTTGCATGTGAGGAAATGAGGAATGTTAAGATAATAATGTTATCTGTGGGCAATAAGTAGGCAAGTCTGTGACCCAGCTGGGATCAGATTCCAATCTCCTGAGCTTCATGCAGCTCTTTGTTGTCTTTTAAAAAAAAAAAAAAAGAAAAGAAAAGAAAAAGTGCCTTTTTCTGCTGTATATCTTAATTAGCAGCTTATCCTGATCTAACAACTAAGAAATAGCTTCTTAGTGCAAACAATTACAGAATGGGCAGATATGTATAAAATTATATTTTGTTTCTAATTAGAGTAGGGGTACATGCCTCTGAGACACTTTATAATGTACTCAGAAGGAGAAAATGTGGACTCCAACCCATCGAGTAGGTAACTATTGCTTTGGATGAAAAGCTGATGCTTTTTTCAGGCAAATACAAAAGCAAGATTCATACGTGAGAGCTGAGCTGGAAAACTTGGACTTTTAAATACAATTCTGACTGATTCTGCCAGTGTTTTGTATTGACAATTATGCTTTTTCATAATAAGCAAGAGCTGAAGCTAAAGATTGCTGTACTCAGGCTCTTCATGTCAGAATGCAATTGGGCATGTTGTATTTGTGCTAGACGGCTTGAAGCATCAGGGCCAGATGCTTTTTTAGCTCTGAAATTGCTTAGGTCCATTGATTTCAATAGACTTGCACCCACATGCAGTTACAGCCAGCAAAAACAGGCTCTCGAGTCTCAGAAATACGCCATGAAGATACCAAACAACATCTGTAGCATAGCAACGGGAAAGCCTTTATGCCTTTCTCATTTACCAGGGTCTCAGACCCTGGCAGTAATAGTGAGCATATGGTGGAGAGTTTGCTTTCTTTTTGGTCAGGCCAGTCAAATTGTCTGGGAGTGTAATGCTGACCAAGTTTAAAAAAACCAGATATGGTAGTGGTGCAAGGACTCAGGTTTGGGGAACCTCATCTTTGGTTCAGTGCTAAGGTTTGGGAGGACATCACACAGCAGCATGACTCCATGATTTCTGTTTGCTTTCTATGGCATTAACCTATCCCCTGTGTCAAATTTGGCCTTCCTGATTTCATCAGAAACTCTGTCAACAGGGTCTGGCGTATTTCCTCCCAAGCAGCGCTGTTGCATGCTGTGTGGACAGCAGAAGGCCCAGGCTGCCATCCCATGGCAGGCCCTTTCTGGGAATGAGAAAAAAAGTGCCTTTTGTGCACAGCAGAGAAGGAGGTGCTGGAGCTGGGAAAACAGTTGGAGGCTGTGAGCAGGCAATTAAGTATTCCTCAGGATCAGCATCTCTGCTTGTGATAATCAGCATTGAGGCCTGAGATCAGTGTGGCACCTGCTGATGTGGCTGCTTTTTGCCTGCTGTCCGGTGTCTCACAGTCTTATGCAAATAAACCATGTAAGAAAATGAATTACTTAAATCAAGCCATTCTGGAAAGAATATCACCAGATTCTGTACCAGCCAGCCAGACACGTGAAGGATGTCCTGTATTTACACAAATGTAGCAATTGTGTTTTCCCCAGTGTGTTTTTTACATTATTTGCCTTTAATTTCTTTGAAGGCAGAGTGGGAAGTAGCATGAGTGTTGTAACTATGTCCTGTAATTACACAACCAAAAGAAACAGAAAAAAGCCTTCTGGGTGTCTTCTGCATCCTGGGATTTATTAGGTGTCCATGTGCTGACAGAACAAGATGGGAAATTGCTTTCAGTGTTCATTTGTTACCATGTGAGATGGAAGAATCAAGTCTCACAAAAGTACTGTAGCACAAGAACGTGGCTTTTTTGTTTCTGCTCATCATGGGCAATTCCATCCCTTTTTAAAAAATGGTTTTCTGGTGTCTCAGTGAATTGACAAAAGTGATTCTGTTTTCACAAGTGCAGTACCGGGGAGAGCACCTTACATGTAAAGGATATTTCAGAACAAAGCTGAGAGCTGAGTTTGAAGTGTTTGGTCTGTTCCTACAGCACTGCTAATCATTAACTAAGAATAGAATAATTTGCAGTTCAGAGAAATGCTGTAATCTATTCATGCCTGTGGGAAAATATTGCTTTCACTGTGTTCTTTGGGGCAACTGTAATCATTTGAAAGAAAAGAGGTTAGGAAAGTGTGTTCTGCTGCATGTCAGCTGAAGCAGCTCCGTGTTTTCTTGGCTACTGTACTGACTCAAAACTGTCCATTCAGGAAGATGATAAAACCAAATGTGCAAACAAAAGCAGCTTGCCAGTTGTCCTACTCAGTTCTGTGGTAGGACCTGATGGATGAACTCAAACTGCCCGAGTGCTTCTGTTACTCCTGGCTGGAAAGGCCAGAGAGCAGTCAAAAGAGCAATGGGAGATTCCCAGACCCAGCTCCTGCTGGTTGGGAGGACACCACTCTGGGACCCCCAGAGTCAAACTCTTCTGTATCGTGTGGCTGCAATGAAGGCAGCAGGTGTAAAGATGGGTGGGCCTTGAAGCCTGTTTGCTGAGGCAAGAAGGTTCAAATTCAGCTGAGCCGTACATGGAGAGGCTCCCTAGTTGGACGAGACCTGTGGGTTTCATGGAGAATGTGCCATTTAGACCCTGCAGGTTACCTGGACAAACAGTGTGGTAGGTAATTTCTTTTGAGGTAGGGTCAAAGTCTGATTTTTTTAGCCAGAAGTCAGGAGCAGGATGTCAGTTTCCTTTATGCTGACTTCACCCACCCTTCCTCCTTGAGTCCTCATGGCTGTGGAAAGACCTGACTGGCACAAGGGGGCTGCTCTTGTGTATGGAACCATTTCCTGTATTTCTCATTGAGAAGATGAGTTTTGAAGATGCAAGCACTCTTCTTTGGGAGAAGTATTCATAGGGTGGATCGTGGATGCTGGCCACTGATATAGCTGATGTAGTCGTCTTTAAACTGAAATCTCTTTAGGCAGCTAAGGAAGGAAGCTGAGGCTGAAGGTTACCCAGGTCTCTTCAAGGTTACAGAGTATATTTGCAGGAGAAGCAATCTGCATCTCGTTTTTAATCTTTAGAATTAGTGTCAATGCAGAAGAGAATAGGCAAGCCTCAAACAACTTTATTGTGGTTATGAATCATGTGTCTGGGCACAGCAGCTATGATTTGTGGTTTCAGGGCATTTTTAAAGTGCATGACTTTGTGGATAAAATTTGCTCTTGCAAGTGGAGAAAAAAAAAGAGAAGGACATTTAGATTAAGTGTATTAAACGTCACTTTAGAGTCTTTGAGCAGGAAAGCCTAAGATTACCTTTACAGGTCTGGAAATATTGCCAGCCTGTCTGCAAATCCTGTATTTCCCTCTTGCACAGAGCCCTTTGTGGCTGTTAGCAGGGGATGGCATTTTGCAGAACCTTCTGTCAGTGGGCAACATGACCCAGCCCTGCAGTCAGGTCAGTGCAGGCTGAACCCTTGCTGTAAGGTTAAGGGGGTGCTCAGTGCATTCTTCTCCGTAATGATGCAGACACTGCCCTGCCTCTGTTAGACTGTGTCTGCCTTCATCAGGAGGCAGTATCTGCTCCCTAATTAGCAATATACAGCAGTTGGAAGTTGGAATTTGGGTATAAGTTCAGTAATGGCCTGTGGGGAATCAGAAAGACATAGAGAAATGGGGTAAAAGTCTGAGTTTTGTGTTTGCAGGTGCAGACATAATGAAGGGGGATGTAAGCCCACAAAGTGTTTTTCATACCAGCTTTCACAAGGGCAGCAGATCTCAGAAGGCTGTTATTTACCCTATGAGTCTGAAAATAGCAGGGGATATTTGATGAGTCTTTGGAGCAGGGGATAAGCAAAAATGATACTGTGTTAATGAAAGTGTTTGGGACCTGGTCTGGTCACATTGCTCTGGGTCTGTTTTCCAGGCAGATTGAACAAAACAGTTTAGCTGTGAAATCCTGAGAAACAGCCTGTAAAATGTCAGTGCTTGCGTTTCTAGAAAGGCTACTTTCTTCAGCTGCTTGATTTCCTCTGCAAGTATGCTACTTAGTTTTGAAGGTTTGTGTGAATTCAGTGTGTCTCGATACATGTGCCAGTAGAGTCTTTGCATGGGAACTGTCACATTCACCACTTTGACTTAAAGCTGTCTTTAATTCTCCTGTTTAAATCTTGCCCTCCTCTGGAGAGGCTTTCTGATTTCCCCTTGATTAACTATTATTGCTGCAGACCCTCTTCTCCACCAGTGAGCAGTGGACCAGGGTGTTTTGGTGAGTTGTTGGAAGATGGGTACTGCTCTTGCCCCCATACACATCTTGTGTTTCAGAGACACACAGCCTGTATATTTTATGGGGCACTGTGTCTCTCCACAGAGCCCCTGTGATTGTGTATCTCCTCTTGGTCTTGTGTAATGTGGTTGTGCTGTGTTGTGCTAGGTCATGCTTTTAAACCACAGGACTTCTGAGTGCTGATTGCAAATGGAAAAGGAAAGACTTCTTGGATTTTCAGCAGGAAAACAGTAGAAGACATGACCTTTCTTCTGCTCCTCGGGGTGGAGCAGAGATCATCGTAGTGTTCTGCTTTGAAACAAATTGGTAAATAGCAGGGATGTTTTGATCTATAACAGGTTTGCTGCTGAGGTCTTTGTAGGCTTCCTAGGTGCTGAAGGAGATGGAGTGGAAAAGACATTTCTTAGAGATAAGAACTTGGAAAGAAAATTCATGCAGAGATGTAGTAATAGATTACTCAGGCAGGTGTAACAAAATCTAGGAAAGTTAGGCCAAATGAAGCAGTGCAGATGAAAATTTTGCCTGAGTGCAGAGAACAGGCTGTAACTATTTACCTTGATGAGGTTAGACCGGGGGTAGTGTGAGCTGCAGGGAGTGCAGCAGCTAGGAAATAAAAATGGCCAAAAGGTCAGTGCTCAGAGCCAGGTAAATGAGCCATGCTGTAGGACAGGGCAGGGGCAGTGCCAGAGCTCCTTGGAGATGTGATTCCAGAGGTGACGTATTCTGGTGTTGTCCTTGACAAGGAGAACAGGGCTGACAATAACTGGCTGCACCTTCTGTGCTAGTTTGAATTCATAGGAGTTTCCTGTGATGAAGTTAGTACACTATGGTCTGCACATAAAGAGTTGGTGAAAAACTTCAGGGTTTTCTCATGACCATTGTTTTTTACAGTTTTCATACTTTGCAGTACTCTGTAGCCATGTATGATACAGGAGACAATTTGTCTCCCCAAGTGAGGGGGAGTCTAGCAGACACGAGCCTTGTGGGGGTCTGGAGGAGCCCCTGACCTGCCTCTTGATGAGCAGGGTGCAAAATTGATTTAAAGACTCTTCAGTGGAGAGAGGCACAATGTTCAGCCCCACATTTTGTAAGAGCATGTCTTCATGTAGTGGGAACAGCACTGCTTTCAGGTATTAAATGCTACAGGTGAATAAAGGGAGAGACAGTGTCTTAAATATCTTGAACTTCAATTTGTTTTCTAGTAAACATAACTTCCAGATCCCCTTTTCTGTTTGCTGGCTGTTGGAAGATGGATTCCGTTATCAAACATGATTATTACCTGAATTTTTTTCCTGAGCTTTCAATATTGATTTCATGACAGGTGCTTGGGAAATACACAGTTCTACATGTTATGGGATACTTCTTTGAAATGTTTTTCTTTTAAAATAACAAATGGAACAAGATTACTTGTTAGGGTACTATAAGAACAGTTGTTGCATGACTGTATTATGAAGGGTCTAAACTAGGCATAAAAATGACTTTAAAGCCTAACTTCTGTATTACTGTAATATTTGACCATTCCATAATTCTGAGAGTAAGCACTAGGAGATGACAGCCCCACCACATACCTGTACATTCAGGTAGGGAATCTGACCAACTTACCTTCACTTCCTAGACCAGATGTTTTATGTGTTACATATTTAAATGTGCAGTTTAAATGTGCATATAACTTCTTCCCCAGACCAGTCTTTTCTTATGGTCTAGATTTTGGCCTTCATACCCATGTCTGCAGCCCAGCAAACTTGTGTAATTTAGTACTGCTGCAGGTCCCTCACTGTTGTGCTGGCTGCATGAGAGCCAAACTCTGCTGCAGCGCTGGATTTGCACGGCAACAGTGGGAGTGCTAGGGGAAGAAGGTGCTAGTTAGTATGTGTGTGGGGAGCAGAATATGGTCCTTAGCAAGTACAGAAAAAGGGTGCTGGGGATGGGAGAGTTACTGAGTTCCTAGAAAAGCTGGTGAATGGCTTTTCTAGGAATGATAGTTTAGAGCCGTGTAATGGAAACAGTAGAACCAGCCTGAAAGATTGGCTCAGCGAGGTCATGGAAGTTCAGCAAGTGGTAGAAAAAAGTCCTAGGTTTTCTTGTTCTTTATTAGTGTGGTATCAGGACTGATCCAGAGTTTGTAGTGTGCATATATGTGTGTATGTGTGACCATGACTGACTTTGAACACTATGATGGCAGAGCACAGCGTAATGTCTCTGTGAATCTCGTTGCCGTGGCCAGCAGAAAGGGTGCGTGGGTTTCAGGCAGGCTGTGCTCCAAGCCCCGTTCTGCTCTTGATGTCCTGGGTGACCTCAAGCAATGTAACGATAGGGGTGGGGATACACTTAGCATGCTGCAGAGCCATGCAGCAAGTCTGCTGTCCTTACTTGTGCATCAGTAGTGTTGTTGTTGGGAAAACTGGTTTCATAAACAAAAACAAGCTTTCAGAGAAGGGTTGGCCTAATTTGAGAGAAGCCTATGATTTACTGCCTACAGAGCACCTATGAGTAACTAGTAAAAGCTGCTTGAAGTCCTAGGCAGATGATACAGCCAAATTGTCATTATCATTGCACATCACAAAAGCTGTTTGGGAGGAGATTTAGCTGTTTGTTCATTCATGGCTTAGACCAACAGCAACACCCTGCAATAGCAGCCACATTTGTGCAAACATTTCCTCATTCTGTGACAAAAGCACTCATATTGGCAGGTTAAGAAATTTTTGTATTAAAAGACTTGGCCTGTAGCTGTGCACCTGGTTAAGTAATATGCTATTAAGCTCAATTAGAGTGGTACAGTGAAAATAGATGTAATACTAGTGCAAGGAAAGAGCATGTAAAGACCTGAATAAATGAGGTGTTATGAATAATGCTCCCTTATGTGAGTAGAGCCACTGAAGTCAGAGCCTCTGCACGTCTGTTTCATGGTGTTTCTGTTACTGTTTTGTTGACTTTGTTTTGATGCCTTATGTTGACTGAAACATTTTAATGTTTTTATTTTAAAACTCAGTAACTGAAACTTGCTCATGCAAATGAACAAAGTGGACAAAGCATCTTCTGGAATCCTTTATGCTTTGCTGGTATGGACTGGAAAGAGACAGCCTCTCTGTTCTCTTTCTTCCCAACCATACAAGATTGCAAGTTAGGTTGTCCTGTGATAACATCACTTTCGGAGTGAGTGTAAAACCATCCTGTCCCTGCACGATCCATGTAATACATGGCAAAAAAATTTCTATCTAGTAACCGATGAGAACAATTTCCTGTAAGCCAGTTCCTGTGGTCTCTGGTCTCCAGCCAGATCTATTTTTACTGCCTTTTTCTTCTCCCCTCCCCCCCCCAATTTATTTTTTCTTGAAAAGAAAAAAGTGTCTGTTTGGCAGTGTTACTGTCATGATTCTTGCATGCAGACAGGCTACAGTTCTGAAAGGCACCAACAAAGACCTGAAGGTAACGTGTATTCTGATCACCTTGAATTAAAGCTTTTGAGCCACATCATAAAATCATCATCAGTGCATGAGAGCAGCAGAGAGTGAACATTTGCCTGTGCTGGCTATCATCGCAGAGCTAAAGCCAGGTCCGAGTAATTCTGTGTTACTGTAGCCAAAAGCATTTTGTTCCTGACACTGCTGACATTTAGGCTGATGTCACATAAGGACCTAGGAGCATATAAGCAGTTGCAATAGAAGGCCTGATAATTCACCTGACAAGTGAATAAAGCCGAGGAGACTTACACTGAGAGTGCAAGAAGAGTCCAGCACTGTCCGGTCTGGTGTTAGTGAAGGAGGTCTGAATGTACGGGCAGAGTGAGCAAATTAAATGGGATCCAAGTAAAAGCACCGGAGGGTAGAGATGTGAGAGGGGAGTAATTTAGAACAGTCATTTTCCACTAATGTAAATGGAAATCCTGGCTGCAGCTATAGAAACGTCATGCTGCAAGTCATGTGTGTATTTAAAACCAATCTCAGTCTGTTTGAACTTTCTTCCCAAGACTTAGGAATCTGTGAATCTTTCAAAAAACAGTTAATGTCATGCAGGAGAGTGAATTGGAGATATGAGTCTATGATGATAGAAATTGGGCTTGAAAGGCATTCTGATAGCCAGGTTCTTAGGAGTGCCAAGGGAGACAGGCAGGGCAATGCTGAGACAATTACTGTTTCACAGATCATAGTGTCAGCTCTGAAGAGCTTTTTCTCCCTCAACTTTGCAAATCTCATTTCTGGACTGGATCGAGAAAGCTGTGCATTCTGCAAGCAGAAAGCCAGAAGCATGCAATGTACACATGGGGCAAAGGGTGGGTTTCCTAATAAAGGGACAGTGGATTGTGTGTGTTGATGTTTGCAAACAGATGCCCTGGTTAGTACCTGCAGTAAGGTAATTAGATATTTAATTAGGAAGATGAGTATATCTGCTTTCCCATAGGTAGTAACAGTTGACAAAAGACACAGAGAACTTAACCTCAGGAGTCATTTGGAATCTGACACACAGTTTGTCCAAGTCAGATCTAGCAATAGTTGGATTTTCTTCCCATTACATTCGTGTGTTGAATGGTTCTTGGTTATGTTGTAAATGTTAACCTGGTTACTCTAGGATGAGCACATCTTGTCCTCTGATCTTGGAAATGGGAAGCATTTAAAAAATTGCCTTCAGGTTTTTCCTGTGGTTTCTGGATACTGATCCTTGGAGCCACTGTGACACTTGTTAGTTTTCAGTGAACAAATACTTTCATATATTTTTAAGAAATGGATTATATTCCGAAAATGTGCTGACATGGCTTTTTTCTAAAATGAGATGTTGGCAAATTTTTTGTGCTACAATGACAACAAATCATCATTGGCAGATTTGAGAGGAGGTGTGACTTCTGCCCTCTTGACAAGGTGCCACTATTGCTTTGAGACGTTGCTGAGGGGCAGGAAGAGTGTTTCTGGTCTTCATTGGACACAGCTGCAGCCTTCACAGCAGTAGCACTGGACTGACATTTTGTTGCAGGAAATCATGTGGTTATTGCATGTTACTCATGGGAGTTGCAGCATTACTTCAACTAAATATTGTTTGGTAGACTGGCAGTGATGTTTGCTGTGAATCATCCTGACTAATGAACCTCTTTGATAGAGGAACAATAGTTATTAGTGAGATGACATTTCTGTTCTGAATCCCTATGCCTTTTCATCTTTATTATCTTCCATGAACTATTTTGCAAATTGCCATTGGGCTGAAAGGCCTCATTCTCTTCATTGTAGAAACAAATATGTTGGTGTGAGTGGAAAATACTTTTAACAGGAGGGGCTTTTTGTTATTTTTGTGCTCCAAGTGTGTTTGCTTCTGTTGTGTTTTTATTCTGTTTTCATTTTACATTTAAATAATCATGAATGACTGGAAAACCTTGAATCAGTGGTATCAGAAGTGCTGCAGGTAGACTGTTTAATGGTATTTTTGAAGTGCCAAATTTAGGAACATGGACATTAGATGATAAAGTTGATACAGTTGTCTTAGAATGCTGCTATTTTCCATCACTTTAGGAAATGATAGGCTTCTTCCCTCCAGAAAAATAATGAAGTACAGTCTTAATTTTCAAGCCCATAAATAGATTCTAGAGGATTATGTGTATGATTGAAGTTATTCTCTTACATAAGAGCTTTTTCCTAGGCTGTGGCCTGAAGCCTGAGATACGAATGTGTCTGTTTGTTGTCTGTCTGCTTAAACATCCTCCTTCTCTTGGCTTCTGGTTGTGCAGAAGAGATGTTAGTGAACTCAGCTCCTGTCCTAAGAAGATCAGCCTCATGGTCAGTGAAACTGCTGAGTGAATGGAACAAAATGTGCAAAAAAATGTTTAAAATGGAGATGATCTCTATTACATTGTCTGGAGTCCACTATGTCTGAGGGTGGGGTACAAGACTGGAGGAAGCACTGGTCATTCCAGCATGGTAATGCTTACATCTCAAACACCATCTATATGGTACATTGAGAGCATAGGAGTGTGCTACTTTAAAAAAAAAAAAAATCTCTCTCGTGTAACCCAGATTACATCTTTCTAGAGTTTTATACTACAAGAAAAGGGAGTTTACAGCTGTTTAGCAACACATCAGATAAAAGAGACAGTTCCTTTCCAGTTTCAGCTGAAACACTTGATGCTTTGGGTGGAGCATGCTTGGTTTGTGTACATATTCATCTGTGCAACTTTGTTTTTCCTTGCAAAATTGAACTGCACACTATTATCCCCATCTTTGGAAACACACTGATTCCTTATTTGACTTTAGACTAATTTGAGCTGTAGAATTCTGCCCTGCTCCCCACTCTGATTTTAAATGTTCTCCATGAGGCAGAGGAATGAGCGCTCTAGGTGAAGCATACAGGATCAGTCCAGGAGATGTCTATGGATGCAGGTGTGGACCAGGCAGTTTTGTGCTTCTGTGGGTGGAAACCAGTTTGTGCCAGTACTTTCAGGGCTGTCCTAGTGGTGGTTTAGCTCATGAGAAAACATCAAAGGCCATGAGTAATTGCATTCTCCAAAGCTCCTTTCAAAAGCAGAAAACCATTATGGAAGTGATGCCACAAAGGCTCACCCAAATGGTTGGTTTTGTTTACACAGTTTCTGGCATTTAGGCAGCTATCCTTCCAGTTTAATGATACTGAGTCATAGCTTTTGTTTCTACGGTTCAAGTCACCAAGGTATCTCTCTTGTCCTCTACTCAGGCTAAGCAAGAAAGGATTCGAGACACTTTCCAGACAGGAGAGCAGGGAAAGTTTCAGCAGCAAGGGGGCCACTCCAGCTGGTGCTCAGTCTCAGAGAAAGGAATGCAGTGATGAGCCCTGTGTGAAGACCTGAAATTCTCAGCAGCAATGGGAGTCACATCCCTGCTTTCCCAGCATGTGTGGGGCACTTGGCAAAGGGGTGGCTTTGCTGGCCATTTATTTGCTGGAGACTTTTCTGCTAAAGCAGGTGCTCTATTGAGAACTTATCCCTGGATTTCTAAAAATCACAATCCTGTGTGCTTTTTATTTCTGTATCTGCTGTGCATCTTAGACTTTGTCTTGTATTCTTTTCCATTTTTTTCTATTTTCTTCCTGTTTCTTTTTTTCCTGATCCCTTTAATGGAAGGAGTATGTGTATTAGTGTAAGTTTTATCAGTACTTCAGAAAACAGGTAGTTTTGCATTTGTATGGGAGACTTGTATCCCCTTTTTGTGTTATTCTTGTAGTAGGACAGCAAGTATGGTTTAATAAATACGACATGAAACACCCGTGTTTTGCTCAGTCTTTAATGGCATGCTGTATTTTATACAAGCTATGAAACTTGATACTGCCTCTTTCATTTAGAAGGCTGTGTGCACTTTCTTTCTTTGATGTAATTTAGTTGACAGCAGTGGGGTTGTTCCTGACTTACACTAAGAAATGAATAGGCAGTGAAGAGCAACACAAGTTCACACCCAGTGTGTGTTGACTCATTTGCTCATTGTCTTCTGTGTAGCAGAAAATGCTTTTAGGGTACCCCTGAGGAATGTATCCAAGTAGAGCCAAGTTTGAGGTGAGGGATGAGTTTAGCTGAGGGTTATGTAAAGCCAGGGATTATCATATGATTTGTAATAAAGGTGAAAATTGATGTTTTCATGTGAGAGTGGACTAACATCCACTAACCTGACCAATTAACATGCAGGACTGTGGGTTTTTTAATTGCATTTCTAATTCAACAGAACCAAAGAGTTGTTTTAGGTGTCTTCTGGATAAAGAGTTGCTGCTATGAACACATGCAACCCTGCTCGTGCGCAGGGGATGAGCAAGACAAATCTCCAGAGGCCCCTGCCAACCTCAGCTAGTTGGTGATTCTGTTCTGGGAATGCACAAGGACATATGCTTTTACTGAAGTAGCTTGCTTCGTGCTCTGCTTACTTTTCTGACTGTGTGTTTCATTTGGGACATTTCCAGTCTGTGAAGTTACCTCATCTCAAATTTCTCCTTGCCTTCTTATTCCTTCTGCTGGGCCCTGATCTCAGATGTTGATGTTTCATCACTATGGTCCAGGAAACTGTTGCCTTTTTATGGTAGCTCTTGCACCTCTCTTAGCTCTGATTGATTTTGCGATGTGAAATAAGATGCAGGCTCCAGCACATCATGCCTCACTGTGGCAGGCCAGAGCTTGGCTTTATATCTGGATCAAAGCATCTGAGGTGTGCTTAGGTGGAGCTATCTTCTCTGATCTACTGGTGGGCTGTCAGTAGCTTGCTTTACCTTTCCCGTGCCAAAGCTGTCTAGATCCCATTAATAGTCTGGGCCTGTGGCTAAGATGCTGAACATTACTAATCTCTTCGTCCAGAGAGCTTGGGGTGAAGCATCCTCCCAGCATCAGCCAGGGACTTACAATATGGATGATAGATAAATCCAGTCTTGACAGCAGGCTCTTCAATGATCGTGTGCTCAGTGTCTTCTGCTCCTCTGGGACTCCAAGGACATCTTGGTCCTGCCTCCGTGTCTTTCTGGCTCAGTTTTCTCTTCAGCCAATGCTCTGTTATGTCCTAGTTAGCTTTTTCTTCTGTGTACACAAAAACTGTGTGGCCCTGAAAGAGAAGCATCTTTCTCTCCTGTGTACAGCATTTTTAAGTTAATAAACAGAAGTGTTGCCATTGCTCATCTAGGGGAAGAAGTAGCACTAAAACTGGTGAAGTTATTGTTCAGGACTATAATTGAACTTCCAGACTTAGGCAATAAAAGGTCAATGTACCAAAGGTTTATGCCTGGGAATTCAGAGCCTTTTTTTTTGTTTTCTTCTTTGCTTTTTGTGGGTTTTTTTTGGTTTTTTTTTGTTTTTGTTTTTTTGTTTGTTTGTTTGTTTGTTTGTTTGTTTGTTCGTTTTGGGTTTTTTTGGTTGGTAGGGGTTTTTTGTTTTGGTTTGGTTTTTTGATTTGTTTGTTTGTTTGTTTTGTTTTGTTTTGTGGCTTTTTGGTTGTTGTTTTTTTTTTTTTTAATTAAGGATTATTTTGTTTGATGATTAGATGAATGGGACCAGAAGTAACTAAATCAGCCAGCAAATCTGCCAATGACTCTGGTGGGTCTGTCGTGAAAACTGTCAAATAGTTGACACACAGCTAGAATTGCGTACAGTGCTCAATGCCAAAGTAAATCATGTAGACTATTAACCTTGGGACCTGCAGAGGGTAAAATACAGAGCCTTGCTGGTTGGAGCACCTGTCGTAGCTCAGCATATGGAGGTGTATGTGTGGAGGCTTCTAAATAAATGCCAAATGTCTTCCAAGTTGGCTGAAGGGAATGGAAGGGAGAGGGGTCAGTATCTTATAACTTTAGCTGTGTTGCCATGGTGACATGAGCCAATAAATTAGAGCAAGCCTGGGAGTAATCTACAATTGAGAAGTATAGGAGAGGCAAAGTGGCATTGCTGTTAGCAGAGATTCAGGTACATGATGGGGAACCTAACGCTACATTCATTGTGCTCAGTCCTGTCCTCATTCTGAAGAGTACTTACAGTTTACCTACTGCTGTGTTTCAAAGGCTCCCTGTCACTTGAAACACATCCATTTGTTTCATCTAACAGCAAGTTGTTGACCCCTGCCAACATCTGATTCCAGTCAGGGGTTTCTACGTACTGCACAAATAGGGTATACATGCTGCATCTGGTGGCCATACTGTAAAAGGAAAGCAAATCCTGGTCTGTAACTTCTGGAACTGCTCGGTCTGTATTTCAGTTGCACTATGGAAGCTAGATAGTCCTGTAAAGACGTAACACTACAGCCTCGAGTCAGCGATGCCACCAAGCGCATGATTTACTCTAAGTGCTTAAGTGCTCTAAGTGAGGATGGATAGCCCAAGTGCCTAAAGTTATACAGATGCTTAAATGCTTTGTAAACTCAGTGTTTAAGGACTTTATCCCAAAGGATGCTGTAGAAACTTCCACTGAAATAAGTGAGGATGAAGGAGTCCTCGTGCAGTGTCAGCAGCTACAGGAATTGTATGAAAGAAAGAAGGCACGTTATTGCTATTACATTCTTGCATACTTTACCATGGAAAAAAATAATCAAAATTACTTCTGGGTTTGGTTTTGGTTTTGGGGGGTTTTTGGGGGCTGAGGGAGTGCAAGGTGGAACGGGGGTGTATCATATGATAAGTATTTGGATCATTTAATCAGCATTAAAATGTATTTTAGTTATAAAACCAGTATAGGTGGGAAGTGGAACGGTATTCCACAGACAATCCATCCTTTTGAGGTCGTGAATAGCCCTTTTAATTTCCATAGAGTTTTATAAAAAAACATTAAAATAGGAAGAAAGTCTTTTCATTCAAAATCATGTTTATGATCCATCCCTTACAACAATTTTCAAACTGATGTTAAACACACTGGAGTACTTGTCTTCTAACATTACTTACAAATGTTAATGGAATTGTGAACTTTGTTTTACTTGTGTTTTAAACGTGAGAGATACTTTACAACAAACAAAACATTCCTGGTATAAAATGTTGACTGTCCACCACATCTAGGGTTTTGCTCTCTAGCCCAAGTTGTTTAAAATAATACAAAAATCTGCTGCTTTCATCAGAAGTTGCAGTATTTAAAGTAGTAGTCTCTGTCTAGATAAACTGTGTACTTAACACCATGTTAATGAAGAACTTTGTTTTTTCCCCCTCTTTGATATTTAATGATGACTGAGATAGCAGACTCATTGGGACAGAGATCTTCCACTGTCTTTCAGTGATACTAGCATTTTCAGAATCTGAATTTTTTTTCGCTACACAAGTTCCTACCGAATGAAAATAGGTGCATATAGCTTCAGGCAAAACAGCATTTTTACCCCACCTTGAAAGAGGTCCTGGAGTTGCTAGAAAATCTGTTTGTGATATGCTTTTACTGCTCATTTTCCACAAAAACATCAATCCTGTATAACACCTACATATCTATATAAATAATCTTGCTGTGTGTTTGTACAGTACCTGGTACAAGGCAGACCCATTCTCAGCTGTTTTGTAAACACTGTTGCAATCAAAATAAGCAGTAATGAGGTTTGGCTTAATAGGTGTAATCTTTCACAAAGGGGTATTGGGGAGAAGCCTGGTACTGGCAAGAATGAGAGAAGCTGTAATTGTACAGGGATTATAAAGAATGTAAAATTCTAAGATGCAGTCTCTTCTGTAGAGCAACTGAGCCCCAGTATGAGTTTGTTTGTGGTTGTATGGCTGGGTTTTTTAGTATTGCTGGTGAGACATGTAAGCTGTGCCAAGCCTTGATGTGTAGAAGGCAAATCAAGTCATTCCTCATTGAGCAAATCAGAGCTCCACACTCCCTACAAGAATGTTTTTCACATTGGTCTGACTGGTTCAATGTGAGACATTTCAGGAAAGACGAATTTTGTGAATGAACAAAAAGTTTCAGCTTCATTGCAGCTAATTGGGGGGCAGGAGTGGCAAAACCCAAATAAACCCCCTAAACAGTCAAGAAAAAGAGCTGAAGGTTTGTGGATGTTTTTATTCTTGCACTTTCTTTTAATGTTTTTCCATTTCAGATACTGTGCATCCCTTGAACTTAAGTGTTTACCCCAGTACTTCTAAGGCTCAAAGTTAAATGCAAGTGGAGGAAAAAGGCCAGCATTCTCTCTCCCTCCTGCCCACCCCTCTGTACTCTGCTCAATTATTTTCTGTGTTCATACATATAAAAAAGGTAATTGTTTTCCTCCTAACCTTACTTGAAAACAGCCCTCATTAAACTCTGTGGTGGGAAAAGGGTTGGATAGGACGCCAGTGCGTTAAAGGGCTTCTCTGTCTGGCTTGGGAAGTGCCTTATGTAAGGAGCTGTTGCACCACAGCAGAGCTGAGGGAATGGGGACAGACGGCGCCTTTGAACGTGACTGTAGCTGGGATCACTTACGGAGATCTTGCAGCGACTGTGGTGGCCCTGGGAAAACAAAGTGGTGGTTCTTCCCCACCGTCCAAAGGGCATCTGTGCTCTACCAGTTTGGAGCTACGTGTTGGATGGCCTTGCTGCTGCCTGCTGGGGTGAAACTGGCACAGAGCTGCCTCCAGCCCTTTTACTACAGACAGGCAACGCAAGGGAGGCAAGACTTTGTTATCTAATAGCACCCTGCTGCTTGAGGAAATGGCACCTATAGTGTTTTTCTGATGTTCTCCTAGCTGCTTTTTCTCACCAAACAACCCAGCTAGTGCCTAGAAGGTGTTCATGGGATTGCTTCTGAATTAAAACTTCTGGCAATGTGCATAAAGTAGTGCTTTGCACACCTTGGAAAGTGGAAGGTTACCATCCAGCAGACATGATCTGTACTGCCCCTGGCAGCAGGATATTAGCTCAGAGGGAATGTAGCAGGACAAAATGATGGTGTATTAAATTGGAAATCACAGCAATAGAGGGGAGAAGCAGCTGTATTGGGAGCTGCCAATATTGCAAATAAAATTATTTGAGTGGGTTGAGGAAGTTGGTTAGCCAGAAGTTAGAGCTTGTTCCCCGGTCCCTTCGCTGTAGTTCGGAGTTGCAGTGCATAGAGCAGTGCTACTGCTGCTTAACGTTTGATTCATTGTCCTTACTCATAGAAAGTTCCTCCAATACTATCTAGATTTTTAATGCTTTAATGACCTGTTTTTCATGTCCACTGCACATGTTCTCTGTTGTACACAGTAATCTTGCTTACCTTTGAATATGATACTTTAATCTCTGCTATTGTCTGAACTTCTGTTAATTTAGTCTTTCTGCATAGAGTCTTGCTTTATTGGAGTTATTTTTATTGCTGCAGCAAACTGGATAGTCAAAGGGAATGAATTCCAAATAGTCCTTCCAGAGCAATGGCTGTTGGTCTGTGGTGGTCATGGAAGGGCCGCACTGGCTTTGACAGCTGTGCTGAGCAGAGCTGCAGCTGTGTGACACAGGTGAGGAGGGAGATGCTGCTGGAGCGCAAATGAAATCAAGATGTGTCTAGTAACGATCTGAAGTCCCATCTTCAGTTGTATTTGGTTCAGTGGCTCAGCAATTGATTGCTTAAATTAGAGGGGTTTTTCTGCCCTGTCAGCTTTATTCTTGGCCGCATCAAGTACCCTGAGCAAGTTGCCTTGGAGAATTCAGCCTTTGAGTGCTTCTAATTCAGAAAATGGATTTTCTGGATTGTGAATAACATGTTTGTGTCCTTGTATTTCCCTGTGATTCTGTCAAACTGAAGTTTTTATTTTTCAGTTTAGAGAGACAATGAGAGGTAGGAGAGTTGAAAAAGGGAAGAACTGCATTCACTTCAAGAAGAAATGTGGTACTCTGCACAATCCCAAAGTGCTGTGAGCAGTGATGATCCTGCTGCTTGTCCTGCAGCCTGGCGCAGGCTTTGGTGAGCATGGAAGTGAACAAGCACTTGTTTACCATTGAGAAGCTTGTCTTCTCTAATATGAGGACAACCCTTCTGCAATATAGCAAACCAGCCTGGACTTTGGCATTAGGAGTTTTGCACCAGGCTGCCGTCCTTTAGATATTTATGATTTGCTTGTACAGATGGACCTACCTCACTCTACTAGAGAGGTACAGGAGTAGCGATTTAGCAGGATGTAGGCTGTGTGACCATGTAGCAACTACTCAAGCAAACAAGCTACTTTGCACTCTGTAGTAGTTTACCTTTTGTATGTGAATTTCACACAGAGTTCTCATGGTCCTTTCCAGGGCTCTGGGGAGACAGCAGAGGGAATCACAGGGCCGCCTCAGTATGCTTCTTATGGTGGTGACTCTTATGGGTTGAAGGCTGCTGGTGCATGGTCTGTATGGCTGTGGCAGCATCACCGTGAGCTTGTGACAGACTGGGCTTTGAGAG
This sequence comes from Aleadryas rufinucha, assembly GCA_013397815.1. Taxonomy (NCBI): domain Eukaryota; kingdom Metazoa; phylum Chordata; class Aves; order Passeriformes; genus Aleadryas; species Aleadryas rufinucha. Next base: position 222,965 of record VZTH01005981.1, read on the forward strand.
GAAATCTTACCTTCTGTAAGTGAAAGGAAGTGTGTCTGTCCTCAGGTGAGCAAGTTGTGGGGGCTGTTGCATGCTGGTCCAGCTGCACAGCTGTCTCACCTAAGTGTAAAGTGAAAAAGGCTGCTGCAACAAAGTGATGCACATCTATTTAGCAAGTGCTCCTGAGTAATTTGGTGCGCTGACACCAGATTGTGATGATACACGATGAAGGGTTACTGGTCTCATCAATTAGCTTGTGCGTAGCTGCTGCTCTGTTGCGGCTTCTCTTGCCCTTTTTCTTCTTGAAGAACTGCATAGCTGTAGTGATTTTAAGTTTTATCTTTATATCTTTATCTTTATCCTAACCACAGGAGATAAATGTGATGTGGTTGATATTATGGCACATCAGATTCCCTTGGTCTGTTCACTGGCTTCTCACTTGGTTTAATAATGGCTATAAATCTAACAATTCCTGCTTCCACACAGAGCATATACCTGTGTTTTCTGTCATCCATGGCTATAAGAAAACAGGTAGGTGAGGCCAAGATGTGAAAGAGCAATTTATAAATGGCTGGTTATCAGAGCTGTGTTTCTGTCATGAATTTATGGTGGCATAAGAGTGACTGACGAATTTTATTTGGTCTGTAAAACATTAGAATAGAGCCAATTTGGACATGTAGCCTTGTAAAGCACATAAATGCCATCTCTGAAATAACGCTGGTTTCTTAAACACACGTGTATAACAGATGCTTGTGAAGCAGCTGTTTGTACAGGGTGTTTAAGAATCTGTTTTGGGTATCTTCCTCAACGAGTTTAGTTCACGTTTCTTACCCCCAAGTTTTGGTGCTCTACAACAATAAAGTCTTAAGTAAGGGCAGTTTTCAGTAAGATTAGTTTTGCATTCAAAGTTATGGGTATGTTGATGCTCTTCTTGAAGAAGGAAGTTGTTTTTTTAGTAATCCAGTATGTTACGAAATACACTTTTAGGCAGTGATGTAAACAGCCATTAGTTTTCAGTAGTAGTTAGAAGAGAGGTAACACACGTCTTTGCAAACTAGGGCAGGCACAGACGAGTGAGTTAAATTGAATGTTGGCTCATATAAAATGGTGAGTGGAGATGCTGGTGTCCCATGCAGACTGGATCAAAGATATACCAGTACAAGCAGCTGTAGAGGCTCTCCATCATTTGAGATGACAGAAGTCCTGTCCTTTGAAGCAAAGGACTTGGAGTCCTGATTTTCCACTGGCATGAGAAGGAAACATCCACAGTAATTTTGTTTATCTGAATATTTGTTATGTTGATTCTCAACATTGGCATCAGGCTGTTGGATTAAAAGTTGCTTGACTCTAGACACACTTTGTACTCCTGAGAGTACAGAGGTGCTGCTTTGTATCTGATTGTGCAAATGGGACCCTGGTGTGTCTGGGTGAAACGTAAGTGTAGAGCTTATTTCTACTGGCAGTCAGGCTTCTGAAAAAAACTTAACTTGCAGAAATGAAGGAATCTGGTCTTGGGGTCCACCCACGAGAAGCATCCACCTGCTTTTCAACAACATGATGAAGTTAGAGTATTTGGCATAACAGCCTGGTGTGAGGAGGCGCTGCCTTAGGGAGTGTGGTAAGTCTCTCAGCAGTGGAACAGGACTCTCTGTGGCTACAAACTCTGGAGAGAAGGAATAAAGCCAGCCAGAGTCACATGTCAGTGTTTTGAGGGTCCCTTTAGGTAAAGTTTATTTAGCTTTCCAGGAAGCTGCAGTATTTAATCTGACCTGAAGCAGCAAACAGATGGAGGGATGTATTCTGTCAGAGAAGAGAGCTGTATTTTTGGCTTTCACTTCAAGCAAGAGATTTGTAGGTGGCTTGCTTAGTGTTCTATGACTTTGATGCTCTATATATTGCTAAAATGAGCCTATCTTTTGTAAGCAACATAATTTTACAGCCTCCTTATGCTTAAACTACTTCTTCACCCAGAAGTTAAAAACAGGTTCCTTCCAAATTTGAAGCCCTGTTAGACCATACGTTCTGCTGCTGCAGGGAGCAAGTCATTCATGTTGGCTTGACTGGGAGTTACTTATATCCTCCAGTGGAGCCATGTATTTCACTTTACAGATGAACCAGCATATTCTGGTTTTGTGTTTACATATCTGAAAGGCAGGATTCTTTCAGGATTCATTTCTTTATAAGGCTTTTAACTGAACAGAGGCTCTTTCCTGCTAAATTGAACTCAACTTTCACAAGTGCATATGTGTGGAAATCTCCCCTTCCCCCTGAGACCATGCCCAGTTAAGAGGAGGAGAAAAGCGAACGTTCTTGGGAAGGTTTGTTCTCATCATATAATAGCCTCTTATAAAATAGAAACAAAACTAAAATTGTTGTAATGCTGCTTAAGTAAATAATGGTCTAAGTTGAGGCTTGAAAATAGTTGGTTCTCCCTTTTTTTCAGGGTAAGCTATTCAGCATTCCAAATGGCTTGTGCTGGGAGCAGACATCACTAGCTAGGTATTTCCTGTCTCCTTTTGCCAAATGCTAATAATAATAATAACAACAACAATAAAGATTTAAAAAATATACTCAAATCAGAACTAAGCCACACATTACTTCATTTGGCAGCACAGGGCTTGCTCTACATAACTTCTGTCTTTATTTTTTCACTTACGTGCCTGCCAAGAGCTTCTGAATTAATTTGCCCCCTTCTCACTCCTTGTCTTCCCCCTGCTGAAGGAAAGGCATAGTGTATCACACTCTGAGCGAGAGGAACATATAGGATGGGGAGCTCCAGCTGACCAGTTCAACAGCTGGGCTGTCTCTCCCCTTGGGCTCCATCTCAGGCATGCTGCCTCTCCCCAGCACTACTGCTTCTTGAAGGTTTAATTTCTTACTGGCTTTTTCTGGTGGTTATGTCTCAACTTGGGCTTCCTTCCCAATTGAGTTTGGCCACATCGACAGTAAGAAATAGGTGCCTACTTCTTCTTCCTGATCTCCTCTGAAGAAGGAAGAGTAGAAACCTGTTTTTTGTGGAGCACAGGGTCTCTATTCCTTTCCATGGGTGCCTAATCCATGACAGATTATAGTCATGCTCTAAAATGTTTCAGATCCCTTGATCTGTGGTTACATCAGGAAAAATGAAATAAAATCTCTGGTACTGAGTGGTGAAGAGAAAAGGGAGTTTGCCTGTAAAGAGTGAAAACCTGATATGCAGTAGATACACAACAAGAAAGCGCAGCCTTGCCAACAAATTTCAGTGTCACAGAGAAAGCCATGAGAACATTTCTGAAGTTTCAGTCCTGCAGAGACTAGCCAGGAAGGAATGAGTGGGAATTTCTTTTTCATTGAGGGCAAAAAAAAAATACGTGAAACTATTTTAAGTGTGAGACTCTGAGCTGCCTCTGCTTGTGAAATATCGGTACCCTGAAGAGGCAGGCTTAGATTTGTGGCACATTAAAATGAAGTAACAGTTTCATGGTAGTTGATAGTGGTTTATGACACATCAGTTCCAGTTTCTGCTCTGTTAAACATTTTTAAAGCTGCTTCAGTGCACCTAGCTTCCCTTCCTTAACTGGGAACTCTGTGAACCCGTGGCTTGTTTGACTCCAGCCACAGCTGGAAATGCTGGATAGGTCCCAGCATCCCATTTTGCCTAGGCAGCACCTGTGTTTTCTGAGGTAAAATCTAATATGCAAATATGAACATGATTTCTGGAATCAGTTAGAAACTGTGCATCCACATGATCCTCTGTGTATGTGTGAATTGTTTTTCTTTGGCTTGTTAAATTCATTGTAGAAGAAAGAGATCCCAGTGGAGCCCGATTCTGATGAGCCTGTACGGGTTAAAAGGAAAGAAGTAGTTACTGTACAGAAATCACTTTCTTTTGGCATGTGTTCCCTCTAGTCCTTTGTGATCTCACCTGAAGGTTTTTATCTGACATTGGTTTTGGATGGAGTCTGCATTGCTGATGGTGTATTTGGCTGTAAAGATGAGGTATAATTGATTCTCAAGGGTAGGAGAAAATGGTGTTCTTGATAACCATTGCAATTTCAGGTAATGTATGCTAACACTGACGTGTGAGCTGCTCAGAGCTAATAATAACTGGCTGACGTGACCTGACTTGGCTTTAAAATGCCTAGTAGAGCTTGCTGTGGCCTTGTAAAGAGATTTTGTATTTTTGTGTCTCTCTGCTGATGGATCTCTAGTGTACATCTCCGTAGCTTTGCATCAGGATTTAATCACAAATCAGGTTGCTCCAATTATTTCTCCTGCTAAGACTTTGACCTCGTTGTTTTGGCTTCTTAGGGTGGAGGGGCTTTTAAGAGTGGGTGAAAAAGCTGTATACTTTCCCAGTTTGTACCAGAGGACAAAAAACCATATAGACCCTTCTCTGCCCATTTCCTGGGGCAGCACATGATTTGTGTGTCTCCATGACATTCATTAAAAGCTCATTCATTGTAACAGCTCTACATGGTTGATTAATAAATACCTTGGTAGCTTTGACAGGGAAAACTGCATATCTCATGGCTACTTCAGAAGGGCAGCAGCAGGCTGGAAAAACTGTGGTATGCTAACTCTTGCCTGACCTGCTATTCCTGCAAAGTTCCCACCAAGGAGCTCCCAAGGATACTGAATTTTATTTCAGAACACCAAGGAAAAATATGGAAGAGTTTGGAAATGTCAGTGCTGGAAGTGGGGCTTGCCAGAAGTAGTAACAGACCAAACTTGTAAGGCAAACAATGCTGCACTGCGGACTGACAACATCCCCCCATAATCTGTATTAAAAATAGATTTTACAGGTTCCAGTTTTAGCATGATCCATTCAGTAATTCATATGGCATTCCCATATGTTAGGGTGAGAGGAAGGTGGAAATAGTGGGAGTCGGGGAAAAAGACACTGACTGATCCTTATGCCATTTCAGTTCAGTTAATTGCATGTGTTTAAAATGTTGTAACGTGAGCAGATGGGGTGTTTCACAGTTATGTGCTCTGTGTGTGGATATATATACACACACACATATATATGAAGCTCTCTAGCACTTGATTCCACAGGGCTGTGCTGAGGCTTTACCAACCACACATGTGGGGTGTGTATGGGTGAGAGGATGGCATCACTGGTGGGATGGGATGAGGGATTGATCTAATATTGGGATCCCTAAAACCACGAGATATACATGCTTTCAGTGAGCAGTCCCATTGCTTGTGGCTGTGGTGCATTTGGTGACAACCTCAAGACACTCTTTCAAAGGTTGTCGTGTCTTCTTATTTGAAGCCACACAGCTCTGAAATCAGTAAACAAATTTTTTCAGGAATCTGGACCTCAAATGTATTTAGTACTTTAAAATCAGGGTAGTTTCAGTCTGGGAATGTGTCGCCTCCCGTGGGNCTCCTCAGGAATAACTTCTAGAAGAAGGAGAATTGTCCCTGGAAGCAGTGGTTGTGTATCCTGCAAAGTTGCAGCAATGTGGGTTCCCTCCTCTTGCCAAGATTGGGAGCAGCCAGGCTGCCGAGGGCTGCATGTCAGTAAGCACCATCCAGCTGGGGCAGCACTCTGGTTACAACTGGGATAATGTTCTTCTGATCATGGTGAAATCCCACTTCAGTCCTGACTCTGCAGTCTCCTTGCTCCCTTTTGCTGGCAGCATCAGTGCCAAACCTGTGATGGGTCACCAAGTTACCTGGCTGCTTTCCTCAGCTATTTTCTGGTCTTGTTCCCTCAGTTCTGTCCCTCTTGCCTGCCCTCCACCCTGGCCCCTTCCACACAGGTGCTTTTGGGGAAGGGGCAGCCTCCTCTCTGCACAGAGCAGCCTGCCATTCCTGTGCTCTTCAGCAGGAGTGTGGCAAACAGGCTGTTTTCCTCCTTGCTGCCGCAGCCCTCGAAGGATAGAGTAAAGCAGATGGCACCGTGCTTAATGAACAGCCAGCCTGCTTGTCAGCTTGGGCTTTGCTCTGCATGTGCATCCCATGTTTGCCAAAGCTGGGCTTTTCAACTGGAGCCTCTGCTCCTGCTGGGATCTCATCGGGAAGATGAGGGGCCCCTCCCCTCTCTCCCCAAACTCTGGTCCCTAAGGTCAGCCTTTGCTCAGATCGGCTCTTCCCTGAGAGCAGCCAGGCTTTCAGCAGGACCTGTGTGTATGGCTGGGCTTCACTTTGTATAATGTACTTTCTCTGAATCTTCAGGTAAGACAAATCTTTTATTTAAAATCCATTTTTCTTTTCTCTTTTTCTTTTCTTAAAGAATTCTTTGGGGTAGTCTTCAGCTTTTAAGAGCTTGAAAACACCTGGCTGAACCCACGCGTTTTGCTTTCTTTCACTTAGATTGGTAGAGACAAGTTTGGCCAATTTCAGCATAAGCTGTAAGTGATTTGGACCCAACGGCTCTTTGTTTATAGGGATTTTGTTTCATTGGGGTTTTTTGTGTGTGTTAGTTTTAGTACCAGTCCATACAGCACTTGCTCCCAATTTTCAAGCTGCATCCTCTTTGCTTTCTTTCTTGCTCCCCATGGATTGGGAGGTGTGAGGAAGGATCTTGTGGCAGTCAAACCACTGTGCTGTCCTCAGGGGATGCCTGTGTCATGCAATACCAGCTGGAAGTGTCTCAGCAGGTCCCAGCTGAGGCATCACCTCACCTGCAGTTGGCAGGCATTGTCCATCTGTATTTACACATGCCGACAATAAGTTGGTACAAGTGGATGCAGGACCTCGTACTCTGGGGCTGATTTGGGACTGAGGTATCGAGCTGCTGCTGTGTAGACAAAATGGAAACAATACAATAGTCTTTTGCCCTACTATTGGTTAAGAAAGGCCAAATGTGTAGTAAAGCTGGGTTGAAGAAATACTTTCTCACCAGTTTCTGGAAGTCAGGGCAGAGATGCAGGAGCTGGGCTAAGCTGTTGCCTGTGGTTCCAGTGAGCTGCTTGGCGCCTTACAGCCCCTTTCCTCCTCCCACCCATTATTTTGTCTCATGCATTAATTTCTTAGCAGGTGCCCTCGCACTGGGAGAGCTTTCAGTACTGAAGAGTCTTTGTGGGCTTCAGAAGGGAAATAAGAATAATTGACTGGGCAGTAGAGGCAAGGATCAGCTGTCACTACCCTTGGTACACCCAAGGGAAATAAGGAGATTCAGTCCAGTGCTTTTCAAGAATGAAAGATTAGTTCAGGATGAGAGAATCTTTTGGTCTTTTAAAGGGGCAGGACTTTGAGCCACAGAAATTGAATAGCAACATGTAGAGTGGTAGTTGAATAAAAATAAAATGAGAGCACAAAAAAAGCCTTAAGCTCTTTAGTTTATCTTACTCTCCAAGTTCTCTATCAGATGGCAAGCACCTGCTCAGTGCCTGGGTATTAGGGACATACTGTCAGGAGACTTTTTATCTTCAAGTGATACCTGCTTTTACACTCTGCCTTCTGTTCATCTGCTGATCACATGTTGCACAGTAGAAAGCATTTTCTGGTTGCAGTGACTTGTTTTGCAGGTTACTGAAGTGTAAAATCATTTCTACCAAGGCATTACAAAATAAAATAGTTTTCAATTATTTCTGCCTTGGCTATATGTTGGAGTCAGTCTGAACCAATGCATGTGTTTGTACTTATTAATAAAATATAGCTTTATATAGAGAATGTTCCCACACTTGGTTTCTCCCTTGTTCAAGGGAATGAAAAGAGATGAGGAAAAAGGCTTTAAGGTATGTTAAAAGATGGATGAAAGCCAAGTCGGAGAATTGGTATAAATTTCAGCAAACAGGCTGAAGAACAAGGGAAAAAAGATGGAAAAATGGAGTGTTAGCAATGTGAGTGTGTATTACACATTTATTTAGTTTTAAATTTACTTACATTTTCTCCTATATTTATAGCACAGAAACATTTCAGAATTATCCTAAATCTCTCAGGAGAAGACAAAGTTTTCTTACCTGAAAGCATCAGGTGTGACCCCTAGGAAGGGCCTCTAGAAGGAGAAGTCAGAAGATAAGCTAAGCTCATTACTTTTTTTTTTTCTTCCCCAAAAAGTTTTAATATTTCTAAATATTCACAGTGTTTAACTGTGTTTAATGGTTGATAGATCCTGTTAAACTCCAGAGTAACAGAGTATTTTGGATTTGGGGAAAGGTGGGCATTGTGGTTTGACACTGGCCAAATGCCAGGCACCCACGAAAGTCGCTTACTCATTCTCCCCTGCCACAGGTGGACAGAGGAGAGCAAAAATTAATGAAGGGTTCATGAGCTGAGGTAAAGATTGGGAGAAAATACTCCAAAGGCAAAACATACTCAACATAAAGGTACAAAGTGAATTTATTCCTAACAGAGTCAAGGAGGACAATGAGAAGTAAAAT
>VZTH01005982.1:0-13393 GCA_013397815.1 Aleadryas rufinucha
CTACTAGCGGATCGTGACAAAGGCTATTTTTGAAATGAGTCTCATTGTCTGACTCAATTCTGTCAGCACTGCCGTGTTGCCACAGGACTTGTTTTTCAAGGCCCAAAGTGGTGTTCCAGGCACTGGTGTGAGGCACAGGGTATGTCTCCAGCCATCCTGTGGTGCCTTCTACCACTGTCAGCACATAAGGCTTGCCTTGGAGGGGTTGCAGCAGTGTGATGCAATTGATCTGCTAGGCCTGCTCATACATATATTTAGACCACTGCCCCCCAGACCACAGTGGCTTTACCTTGGCCTTCTTGATCACAGCGCACATATCACAATCACGGATTATTTGGGATATAGTGTCCACAGTTAAGTCCACCCCTCAGTCATGAGCCCATTGGTATGTTGCATCTATTCCCTGATGACCTGAGGCATCATGGGCCCACCAAGCTCGAAATAACTCTCCCTTGTCTTACCAGTCCAGATCTACCCATGGCACTTAAATCTTGGCAGCCTGATCCACCTGTTCATTGTTGTGATGCTCCTGATTAGCCCAGCTCTTAGCCACATGATGGACTTTTTCGCAGTCTGTTTCTTTAGCCAGACAGCGATGTCTTGCCACACTTAGGCACCCCAGATGGGTTTCCTTCTGCACTGCCAATTGGCCTTTTTCCGTCATGCCAGCCACTCCCACAGAGCATTTGCTACCATCCACAAGCCAGTGTAGTGTGTTGGCCACTTCTCTTGCTCAGTGATATCCAAAGACAGCAGGACAGTTTTCAGTTCCGCAACCTGACTTGATCCACCTTGTCCTTCAAAAGTTTCCTTGAGTTGCCCAATAGCAGAGACCCTGGTCTGCACTGGTGAGCCATAGAAAATGTCCTCCCTAAACTCCTTTCTGAGTTTCTGATGGCTCTCTCCAATCCACTCATCTGATTTCTGCATATGCTCAGTCAGATCCGTTTCCACGGCTGAGACTTGGGCTGCTGTCAGGGTGTTGACAGTATCTTCCTATGTCTGGAGCCTTCTTGTCACAGCACCCACTGTCTTGTTTTCCTCATTCCATTGCAGTGTCACTAGGAAGTGGGAACATGCTTGTGGCACTAGCTGTAAGAGTTTCATCCACATCAGTGTTGTACATTTTACAAAGCCTGGACATTACGTGGCTTGGTTTTTATTTGAGAAAATGGTCTCTAGCACAGCCAGTTCTCCCACACATTGGATTCCTTGCTCTATGGGTTTCCTTGCTGCAGCTGACTTGGCCAAAATTTGGAATGCACTTTTGAAATTCAATACAGCCAAGAATTGCTTGCAGACGAAAGCAGCCAGCACAGACTGGCCTAGCTGTCCTTGATCTCGTATGTGCCGCCTCCAATATACACCTGAAACACCTTTTGCTTTGCTTCCTATGCAAAAGAACTGTCATTCTAGTCCTGAAGCCAAGGGTGAAATGTGGATTGCCTGTCCAAAATTCAAGACATGCAAGGATTGGTGCCAGACAAAAGCTGCCAAGGACAGATGGGTCTGGCTGGACGTAACCTCCTCTGGGACCCCTGTCATGTGCACCTGAAATAGTTGGTTCGACATGCTTTTTTGTAGAAGGAAATGTTGTTCTGGTCCTGGAGCCCATGGATTGTCTGTCCAAAATTCAGTACAGCCAAGGATGAATCCCAGACAAAAGCTGCCCAGACAGACAGGTCTGGCTAGATGGGACCTTCTCTGGTCTTCCTCTCATGTGCTCCCAAAACACTGGGGTCTGTGAAGGCATTGAGAGCCCTTGGAGGATCAAGCAGGGCAAGGCAAGGCAAGGCCAGGAAATACATGGAGAAAAGGGGTCTTGAATTCCAGGTGGGGGAGGGGTGGGGAAGGTAATGCAAGGCAAGGGAAGGCTTCAAAGGCAAGGCAAGCGGCGGCTTTACATGGCAAGGCAAGGGAGAGATAGGCAAGGCAATGAGAGTCCTAGAAGAAGAAGGAAAGGCAAGGCAGGACCAGGAAAAATGGATAGGGAATTCAAGGTGGGGAATGAGTGAGCAAGTCAATGCAAGGCAGTGGAGGGAACAAAGGGCAAGGGAAGACTCCAGAAGAGGCAACAAGGCAATGCAAGGTGTGGGGAAGCAAGGCAAAGTAAAGGAATAGTCAGGAATGGCAAGCAAATGCAAAGCTGGGTAGGCAAGGCAAGGCAAAGCAATGGGTGTCTGTAAGAGACGGTCCGAAAATCCCTCATCTGCCTCACGATCATCGACTGGAACAGAGACTGAGAACCCTAAAACCCCAAGAAGAAAAGAGGACTTTTGCACAGGAGTCCTGGCCTGGCTNCTGTTTCTTTTGCACCCTGAGATTCAATAAACGAACCATCACGACCCCCACTAGTACTAGCGGATCGTGACAGTGTCCTAAGAGAAACAGGCAAGGCAATGCATGGCCAAGAAAAAAGCAGTAGGGAAGTCAAGGTGGAGAGTGAGTGAGCAAGTCAAGGCAAGGCGATGGAGTGATAGGAAGGGCAAAGGAAGGACACGGATGCGTCAGGAAGGGAAAGGAAGGGATAGTCAGGAATGGCAAGCAAATGCAAAGGAGGTGTAGGCCTGACAAGGCAAGGCCCTAGAGGAAAGCAGTAGGCAGGTCAAGAGTGGGAGTTGGCATGCAAGGGAATCCAGGGCAAGGGAGGGTGAGCAAGGCAAAGCAGTGAAACCGTTGGGTGTCCAAGGTAAGGCAAGTGAGTGTTACGTTATAGTATCCCTCCCAGATGAAATCTGCCAGTACAGACAGGTCTGGCTGGCTTTGACCTTGTGTGGTTCACCTCTAATCTGCTCCTGAAATGCTGGGGCTATATGAAGGCAATGTGAGACTCAAACAACCATGCAAGAACTGGGAAAATGGGATGAGGAAGTCATGGTGGGGGATGTGTGAGCTAGTCAAAGCAAGGCAATTGAGGGAAGGAAGAGAATGTGAAGGACACGGAGGGGGCAGAAAGGCAAAGCAAGCAATGGTCGGAAATGACAAGTAAATTCAAGGTTGAGTAGGAATGGCAAGGCAAGGCAAGAGAGGGACAGATAAAAGGATGAGAGCCTTTAGAGAATCCAGCAAGGCAATGTAGGGCAAGACATGTAAAAAATGGTTAAGGAAGCCTTTGTGGGGGATGGGTGAGCAAGGCAATGCCAGACAATGCAGTGGTAGGAATTGTAAGGGAATGGCATGGAACCCTGGAGAAGGCAATGGAAGTTTGGGGGATAGAAGGCAAGGCAAGGGATGGTCAGGAATTAAAAGGAAATGCAAGGTTCAGCAGGAAAAGTAAGTAAAGGCAAGGGAGGGATAGGCAAGGCAATTAGAGTCATAGGCCGAAAGCATTGGGGGGGATGGGTTAACCAGGCAATGCAAGGCCCTGGACAAGAAGGAAGTGCAAAGGAACGCTCTGGAGCGGTCGATAAAGCAATGCAAGGTGTGGGTAGGCAAGGCAAAGGAAATTGAAAGAAGGGCAGGCGAGGCAGAGTCAGGCCAGGGAAGAAAATTAGGCACATCACAGCAGGATATGGGCATGCAGGGCAATGCAAACTATGGGAGTGTAGGCAGGGCAAGGCTAGGCAAGGGGTAGGTGTGCAAGGCAAGGGGAGTACTAGATAGGCAAGGCAATGAGTGTCCTAAGAGGAAGAGGCAATGCACAGCAAGGCCAGGAAAAAAGCAGTAGAGAAGTAAGGGTGGGGAATGGGTGAATGAGGAAATGCAAGGCAATGGAGCGTAAGGAAGAGCAAGGGAATGACACAGAGGGGTCAGTAATGCAATGCAAGTTTTGAGAAGGAAAGGAAAGGCAAGACAAGGGAGGGGATAAGCATGGAAAGCAAAGTCAGGCAAGAAAGGGGTAGAAAGGGCAAGCTGAGGAAAGGCAAATACCTTGTATTGCCCTATGTGCTCATCCCCCACCTTGACCTACCTACCCCTTTCTTCCCTGGCCTTGCCTTTCTTTTGCCTGCCCCTCCTTAGATTTGCTTAGCCTTGTCTACCCCAACCTTGCATTCCCTTACTGAAAACTCACTGCCTAAATTTGTTCAATTATGCAGTTGGTCTCCATCTTTTGAAGGTGGTCTCCTGGAAGATGCAATTGGGCATGTCATTTCCCCTTCTCAGAGGTGATCTTCTGAAATTTTTGGCAGAACGTTTATTTTGGACAAGGTAAGCGGCTATGCTGAGTCTTCTCCTATCAACCATTCAGGCACAGGGAGGGGCTTCCTCCGGCCATCGGAGGTGGGATTAAAAGAAGGCTCTAGGCAGCGTGGTGACCCAGAGCGATCAAACAGCAGCATGGCAGATCTCTGAGGGCGTGGCACAGCAGTTTGCGCCGCAGTTTGCGCAGGCAGGCTTACAGTTATCCTCCTACTAGTGGGGTTTTTATTTTTATTTTGCTTGTTTTGGGTTTTTTTTTCAGCAATGGTCTCTAAACCATCAACAGCTATAGCTAGTAAAAGTGTGCCAACCCAAACAGAACCCCCAAGAAGGACATGTCTGTTCTGTAAACTGTAAGGACTTCCAAACTTCCTGTAAGGAGTGTTTGAGCTGTCAGTAATACCAGGGGACAGTGCAAAAGATGCCTGCGTGCAGTGCAAACAGGTGAACGATCTCCTCTGTCTGGTGGCCCAGCTTAAGGAGGAAGTAGAAAGTACTAAGGAGTATTAGGGAAAGTGAAAGGGAAATAGTCTGGTGGAGTTTCACCCTTCCATCCCTGAGAGAAGCCCACCAGAAGTCAGAGGACTCCCATGCCTCCTACCATCAGGCAGAAGGAGGAGACCTAGTAGATGAAGGGGAGTGGAAATGGGTGCCTACTTGAGGAAGTAATAAAAATTTCTCCCGACCCCCATCGCCTACCCAGGTGCCCCTTCAGAACAGGTATGAGGCCCTGGATCCAGAGGGTCAGCCAGATGACATCGCAGAAAATAATCTGCCTGGAGAGCCTCCCAATTCTACTTTGTCTGTCAAATGGATCATGATCTCAAGCATTAAAAAGAAAAAACGGGTAGTGGTAGTTGGTGACTCCCTTCTGAGGGGAACAGAGGGGTACATTGACTGGACCCATCCCACAGGGAGGTATGCTGTCTCCCTGGGGCCCGGGTACGGGATATTACCGGATGACTCCCTGGGCTGATTCAGCCCTCTGATTATTACCCACTGCTGGTACTCCAGGCTGGCAGTGATGAAATTGAAAAGAGCACCAGGGCAATTAAAAAGGGCTTCAGGGCTCTGGATTGAGTGGTTGATAGGGCAGGAGCACAGGTAGAATTTTGCTCAGTCCCTTCAGTGGCAGGGACAAATGATGAAAGAAACAGGAGAACCCACATTATCAATAAGTGGCTCAAGCGTTGGTGTCATCGGCAGAATTTTGGGTTCTTTGATTACGGGGCAACTTTCACGGCACCTGGGCCTGCTGGAGCCAGATGGGATCCTTCTATCTATTAAGGGCAAAAGGATTCTAGCCCATGAATTGACGGAACTCATTGAGAGGGCTTTAAACTAGGTTTGAAGGGGGAGGGGGATGCAACCAGGCTTTCCAGAAACAAGCCTAAGGGTGGTAAGCCAGAGTCAGGAGTGAAATCAGCAGCCCAGTTGAAGTGCATGTACACTAATGCATGCAGCATGGGTAACAAACAAGAGGAGCTGGAGCCACAGTACAGCAGGAAAGCTGTGACGTAGTCACCATCACGGAAACATGGTGGGATGACTCGCATACCTGCAGGGCTGCAGTGGATGGCTACAAGCTCTTCAGAAGAGACAAGAGAGGGAGAAGAGGTGGAAGGGTGGCTCTTTATATTAGTGAGGCTCTCGATGCCATGGAAATTGAGATTAATGATTATAAGGTCGAGTGCCTAGGGGTAAGAACTGGGGGGAAGGCCAACAAGGCTGACAACCTGGTGGGAGTCCGTTATAAACCACCCATCCAGGAAGAAGAGGTGGATAACTTATTCTACAAGCAGCTGGAGGATGTTTCAAGATCACCAGTCCTTGTTCTTGTAGGTGACTTTAACCTGCGAGACATCTGCTGGGAACTCAGCAGAGAAGAGGCAGTCTAGGAGGTTCTTGGAGTGTACGGAAGACAACTTCTTGTCACAGTTGGTGAGCAAACCTACTGGGGAGGGACTACACTAGACCTGCTGTTTTCAAACAAAGGGCTGGTGGGAGATGTGGTGGTTGGAGGCCGTCTGGGGCACAGTGATCATGAAATTATAGCGTTTTCAATTGTCCTAGGTTACAATGTAAGATGTAACCAAAAGCATGTATTCTATTACTATCTTCATAAGATGTTGAAGCAGGTGGGGCAGTGTCCGTTATCTGCTACCATGACTCATCCTTGATAACTCCTTCCGGGACCTCTCTCTGTTTAATGGGCAATCAAGGACCCTGCCCCATGACTCATAGATAACTCGATCTGGACTATCTCCTGTTAATGGGCCCGTCAATGCCTTGCCTTACAATTCACCATCCCATTGTGAGATGCTCCACCCAGGAGGAGGAACTGAGAATTCCCATCTGTATATAAATCAGAGGTTCGGAACAGCACAGGCAGCCCTTACCTACGGGACTCCCAGAGGACAAGAGCTACACCACTGGACCTTCAGGCGAAGACCAGACTCTTTTTCTATAGGATCACTGCTTCAACAGGACCACTTCATCTGAACTGCCACCAACACCCTGACCAACAGGGTGCCAGGTTGTATTCTGACTCTTGTCAGTGGTTTTTCTTTGTACTAATGCATTTATTTTATTTTTCCTATTAAATTGTATTTCTGACTTGAAGTCTCTCACTGGTTTGTTTTAAAGCCTGCACATCAATATTTGGTGAAACAAGGAGGGGCATCAATAAAACTTCTACACTGGACTTCCAGAGGGCAGACTTTGGCCTATTCAGGAGACTTACTCAGAGAGTTCCTTGGGAAGCAGCTCTTAAAAACAAAGGAGTCCAGGAAGGATGGGCATGCTTCAAAACAGAAATATTGAAGGCACAGGAGCAGACTGGCCCTGTGTGCCAAAAGATGAGTCAATGAGCAAAACAACAGGCCTGGATAGCAAGGAGCTTTTGAAGGAACTAAGGAAAAAAAAGAGGGTGTATCACCTTTGGAAGAAGGGTCGGGTACCTCAGGAGATGCTTAAGGGAGTTGCTAGGTCATGTAGGAAAAAAATTAGAGAGGCAAAAGCCCAGTTAGAACTGAATCCAGTGACTTCTGTGAAAGACAATAAAAAATATTTTTATAAATGCATTAATGGCAAAAGGAAGGGCAAGGACAACCTCAATTCTCTATTAGATGAGGGAGGGAATTTAGTAACTAAAGATGAGGAAAAGGCAGAGGTGCTTAACACCTTCTTTGCCTCAGTTTTCAACAGAAAGGCAGGTTGTCCTCAGGACAACTGTCCTCCTGGGCTGGTAGGTGGTGCCAGAGAGCAGGATGGTCCTCCTGTTATCCAGGAGGAAGCAGTCAGAGTGCTGCTGAGCTCACAAATCACAAATGCTCACGAATCTATGGGACCAGATGGGATCCATCATAGGGTAATGAGGGAGCTGGCAGATGAGCCAGTGAAGCCACTCTCCATCATTTACCATCAGTTCTGGCTCACCAGGAAGGTCCCAGAGGACTGGAGGTGCCAATGTGATGCTCATCCACAAGAAGGGCCAGAAGGAGGATCTGGGAAACTACAGGCCTGTCAGCCTGACCTCGGTGCCTGGCAAGATTATGAAGCAGATCATCTTGAGTGCCATCACACAGCACCTACAGGATGGCCAGGGGATCAGACCCAGCCAGCGTGGATTTAGGAGGGGCAGGTCATGCTTGACCAACCTGATCTGCTTTTATGACCAGGTGACCCGCCTGGTGGATGCGGGAAAGGCTGTGGATGTTGTCTACCTGTACTTCAGCAAGGCATTTGACACTGTCTCCCACAGCATCCTCCTGAAAAAGCTGGCAGCCCACAGCTTGGAGAGGTGTACTCTTTGCTGGGTTAAGAACTGGCTGAATGGCCGGGCCCAGAGAGTGATGGTGAACGGTGCTGCATCCGTTTGGTGGCCAGTCACTAGTGGTGTCCCCCATGGATCTGTGTTGGGCCAGTCCTGTTTAATCTCTTCACTGATGATCTGGATGACAGGATCAAGTCCCCCATCAGTTAATTTGCAGATGATACCAAGATGGGAGCATGTGTCCATCTGTTGGAGGGTAGGAGGGCTCTGCAGAGGGAGCTGGACAGGCTGGATAGATGGGCCAAGTCCAACAACACAAAGTTTAACAAGTCCAAGTGCCTAGTCCTGCACTTTGGCCACAACAACCGCCTGCAGCGCTACAGGCTGGAGTCAGAGTGGCTGGAGAGCGGCCATGCAGAAAGAGACCTGGGGGTCCCAGAGGAGGGCAACAAGGATGGTGAAGGGCCTGGCCCCATTCGTGAGGGAGCAGCTTGTGGAAGAGCTCCGCTGCGGATCCTGGCTCTTGGAGACCGACAGAATGTGATCCTGCATCTATCAGGGAAGGAAGAGGAATTATTTCATTTTTGGGTGTGCTGTTTATAAGCTGCAAAATGAAATGCAATTCCAGCACGGCCTCTTTGTTCAAGAAACTGTTCTGTGGGGCCTGAGTGATGACATGATGATTTTTTGCCTTTTTATATATACTCGTTTTATATATTCTTTTATATAGCTTTTATGCTTTTAGCCCACATATTTTTTAACTCAGGTTTGATAACTAGCATGGACCCAATATTCCGTTAAGCCAGGAGACCAAACATCCTGGAAGCCTCACAGCAGGGGGTCAGAAAGCCCCAGATACCAAGGTCCTCTCCAGNAGAAAGCCCCAGATACCAAGGTCCTCTCCAGAACACATTCTGTAAACTAAAATGGGCCCATCCGGGGGAAAAGTTCCTCGGACAGGGGGTTCACTCGAACCTCTCATTGGGAAATCTTTGATAGATATGCTAATTTGCAAGGCCTTAACTGTATCGTGTGTGTGCATTTCAGTGTGCTTCTCAGTGTGTTCCACCTGGACGGAGAGTGCACCTTAAGGTTCCTTAAATACCGAGGTAAACCCCTTCTCCCTTTTAACCATGTTTGACTCTGATTTTAAGAGCAGGGAAAGACATCATGAGAAACCGGACTCTGTGAGACTGTAAGTGCATGAGAGTACATTGAACTGAGCGTGCAGACCCACATGTTCTGCACTTTATAATCTGCAATTGGATGTGAAGGGCAGTGCTTACTCTTTGTTCTTGGACCTTTATTATGGGAGCAATTACTGGACAGGGTGAGTTTTGAAGCTGTAGTCTGCAAGAGCAGAAAAATCTAATTGTACCTGCTGCTTAGTAGGAAAGTGCATAACTCCAGGTTAAAAGTATGTTACTTTTCCCAAGATGCAAGTTAAATGTGGAGACAGCAACAGCTTGCTAAGCGGACACATTTTGTGACCAATGTTTACACTTGATACAGCTAGTTTAGGATCAGGACACCGCATGATTGAAAGAAAGAATGTTATAGTTCATTTAGTTTAAAATGAAAGTTCATAGCCCTAGTTCACGTGGTGTTGTTGATATCCTTTGAAGTAAATGTGAAACACAGCAACTTTCTCTTCTTTTGTTCCCAGATTATGGAGCTGGACTCAGTGAGAGAGAGAGCAAAAACGAAAAGGTGCATGCAGCTGAAATAAAAAAACATAACGCCAATGTGAGTCATGCAGTTTTAATGCTGCATAAGAAAACTGATGCCCACCACTGTCTCTTTTGTTCTAGGACCTTTTTTTAAGGCAGCCAATCCTGAAGGTCTCTAGGCAAGATGGAAAGGATAGGATTCAACATGCAGCTTAGAAGAAACTTCAGCTTCCATTTGAAACAATTCACACCACAATCAAGGGGCAAGATTAATTCCTGTGCCAAGTAAGAAACAGTTGCTGGGTAACCCCTTCTCCTTGCAGCTTTTCAACTATACACCACAGTATGCATCTAGGCGTGTTCCTTCTCAGCTATGTGTACAGTCACATTCGAAGCCTAGGGAAAGAATTGCAAAAATTCAGCAAAAAGCTTGTTCACAAACAACTGAGAATGTGTCAGCTGAGAACACTCTTGCTGGCTTGACATGTAACTCACATCCTTTGAACATCTTCACACTCCCTGGAGATATGTCCTTTCCCTCAAGCTCAATATACCATCCTAGTCTTTAACTCTCACAGATCCCAAATCCCTTCAAAACATCCAGCAGCTGCTCCCATGCAAAAAGTCCTAGAACAAAAAGCCAGTGCTGGCCTTCACTTTCCCCCTGCAGGCTATAAACTGGACCAAATACTCTAACGATAAGTAATTACTCTAGTGATAAGCATCACATTCTTGCAATGTCACAGAGTTCATAGCTAAACTGAAGAATTTCCAGCTGCAGTGTGAACAAATAAATGTACCAGGACAAGAAGCTTGCTTGGACCTTGCCTCTTACTCATGGAAACTTGTATTCGCTCTCAAGTGGCAGCTCTCTTTCCTCTTGTAGTGTATGAACTGCAGTCACACTATGGTGCTCTGCAATTTCCTTCTCAGCTACAGGTAAGGTCACACACTTTCAATTTGGCAGAGACCAAGGTGTCCATATACCTCCCTACACAAAGATATGCCAGAACAGAAGCAGTTGCTTGGTATGTCTTTCTCACAGCAGCACTTCAACACCACACAACTCACACAGGGGCTCTGCACATTCCTTCTCAGCTACATGTACTCTCACAATTTTCGCTCTCGCTGAGCCTAACTTTAAAACTAAACCGTCCAGGAGTTGCTCCCTTAGATCTAGGAACAAAATCTTATTTTATCCATCTTTCTTACAAGCCTTCTTGAAGTACTGAAGAGTGGCTACATGAGGTCTCCTTGGGGCTTGTTCTTCTCCAGGCTGAATAACCCCAACTCTCTCAGTCTTTCCTCAGGGAAGAGGTGCAACACAAAAATCCCAGCAAGCTAAATACACCTGGATAAATAAATTAATAGGACTGTGCACCATGTTTGTCTGTGATAGCAAGGTCCTGGACATGGAGACAGAGGTGCAAATAGTCCCCTCTGTCCTAACTCTGCATATTTCTGGTAACCAGAGGAATTCAGTCTGAACCTCTGAGGATTTGAGTTTGCAAAGTAATGGTTCTTTTTTTTCCCCTTTGGGCAGCATCTATTTTTACAATCAGCCAAGCCTCTCTTCAGCTTGACACCTCTAATCACTGCAGCAAAGCTATTGAGGGAGGACAAGAGACGCAACCACTCCAGAACAGCTTTCTCCAGTCCTAGCAATGGGTGGGACTCAACAAAAACTCTGCAAACCCTCAACTCCATTGGAAGATTCCCTTCCTTCTCACCCTGTAATTAAGCTATACATTAATTTCTAAGTCGTCAGTTAATTTTCACCTACATTCATTAAATCTCCTGCTGTGTATCCTCTAATATTTTACTCTCATTTATCTTCCTGTCATCCTTCAGCAGTTTCTTTTTTGTTGCCCTAAATTATGGAGATAAAGTGATTTTGTTTTATTTTGAACAGACAGTAACTGCAGGAAGAAAGCAAGGGAAAAACCAAACCTGGAACTGACTTTTTCTAAGCACACACTTCACAGTGTGGGTCCCCAGGTACATGAGCAATGCTTCCATTTTGAATGGGAACTAGAACTCCTCATGACTGAGGCTTTAACACTTTTCAGGAAAGCAGTGGGGAGGGATGATGTGCCGTTAATTGTGACAATTCCTTGGGTTCAGAAGGGGAAATGGATTACAGAAGTAGGTTTTCAGGAGTTGTTGATGTGAGTAATGCATGCTATGACCAAACATCCTGTTTATCTATTGCCTCCCCAACATACAATCTTTTGTCTTTTTCTCCTTCTCCTTAATACATGACATCAGCATATGTCCTCCCAATTTACACTTTTTCTGAATACCTGGATCTCTATACAATGGAAGCATCAATATAAAACAAACCTCATTCTGTTTACCAAGTCAACAACAAAACAACACCATCTCTAAGAAAATATTAAGCTGCAACAACATATTTTCCCCATTCTCCAGTTTGTATTTTGGCCACCATAAGAGTACAATATTGCTTTAATTTCCTCTTTGTGAGAGGGTTTCTACCAAACTTATCTCAATTATTCAAAATGCATCCTAATGGAGAACAAGAGAAAGGTTCAACCAATTACCCTGTTCCCATATTATTACTCGAAAAGAGTGTTTTTAACCGCAACCTCATACACTCCATTCATCAAGTGTGCATGAATTCCAGTTCCATAATACTGTATCACCATTAACCCATGACTTTATACATTCCAGCTGCCACTGTCAGGCATATATGAATTTTCCAAAATTTTACTACACAATAGCAGTTTCACCATATTTTATCACCTCCCTTTGTACCTTACAGAATGTCTGTTTTCATGCGTTGCACCTTTGAGTTGCTTACCTGCTTCAGGAGGAGAAGAATACTCACAGAGTCCCCAGTCAAAAGGTCTGTGCATGCTGGAATCTAGAAAGTAGTACGTCCCTACTGGTAGCCAGCAAGTTGATCCAGGCAAGACTCTATGTGGTCCCATCTGGGTCGCGAAAAACTGCTGTCCACAAAAATCAGATTTGTGTGTGCAACGAGCTAATAATTACACTCTCGAAAGCACGTTGATTATTTATTTCAGAATTGCGCAAGCCTGGTGGTATTCCACAAGTCAAGCACACCAACTATCAAACTTTTTACTATTTATACATTTTAGCAAACAAAGGAATTGATGTTCATTGACTACAAGTTACATAGTTCTCTTATTTATTAGTATTCTATCTGCTACTAGTTAATGATTGTCTCATTTCTCATGCTAATTAGTCCGTATGCTCAATCCTTCTTTTCTTTTGGGTTGGTGGGTTTCTTGGGTCAGTGGTCTGTGAGTTGGTGGTCATGATCTCCCCCTGTAGAAATCACCTTTTACCCAGTTGGAGCTGATTTTGGCACAATTGCGGAGTTGGCTTTATTAGCTTTTCCTTGTCTTGGGAGTTTTGCCAGATGTCCTTTTGTCCCATAAATTCTGCACTCTTGATGTCCACTAACAGTGGAACATCCTTTTTCCCAAACTTTGTTAACTTCCCTCTGAGATCATTGAAGCATGTCCAGTCCTAAACCTCAATAAGTTCTACCAATAAGTAATTTGTTTTCTCTAACACATTGACATCACCTAGAGCTTGCCTGTAAGCTGCTTTCTATTTCACAGATTAAATCTCCATTCTTGTTGATTAGGCTTGAAAGTGTACAAAGATCAAACATTAAAGAACATCCTTTCTTAAGGAAATTATACATATTCCCCATTTTGCAACAGTATTGAATAGTGTGGGACCTGGGCATGAGGTAAATGGCACGGAACAAGGTGTAGAATATGCTGAGTTTGGGTGGGGTAGAGTTAACTTTCTT
>VZTH01005983.1:8229-27006 GCA_013397815.1 Aleadryas rufinucha
TCCATCCATGCCTCCATCCCTCCATCCATGCCTCCATCCATCCGTCTGTCCATCCATCCATCCCTCCATCCATCCCTCCATCCCTCCCTCCATCCCACAAGGAGCCCATCCTGCTTACTCAGCCCCCAGCTCACATGCAGGGCGAGCTCCTGCCTGGCCATGGACAATGTGAGCAGCACAAAGGAAAGAGCCTGTGGCAATTTTTAAAGCTTTTGGAATTTGCATTTAAAGCACCGGGGGCTTTTTCAGCACGTGTTAGTCGAAGCAAAAATTATATCATCGCTTCTCCAAAGAAAACTCGAGCAGTGTCTTTGCTTTCGTGCTCGGAGATAAGCCCTGCCTGGGTATTAAGCAGGGGTAGTCCTGGGTTTTTAGGGGGATTTTTGTAAATATTAGCCCTGAATGGCCACTCCACAGCGATTTATGAGGGAAGGTAACCCTGCACTCCCACAGCACAAGAGCAAAGGAATGCAAATCCCAGGGCTACTCCCAGCGTGTCTCCTCACACGAGGAAGGGGAATGGGACCACCTTAAGCCTGTCTGAGAGACTGAGGCGCAAAGGTATTTGTTTAAAAAAAAAGTGTAGTGATTGCAGAGAAAAGAGAAACCTGAGAGCTCCTTCCCGAGCAGTCAGACAGGGTCACCAAAACCAGACTAAATAGTCTGACTGAGGGCAAAGCGTGGGGCTGGCTGAAAACTGATCCTTGGGATGGAGCAGCAGCCACAACCACCAGGGCAGGAGGGCCGGGTGGGAAAGCAGAGCCACCGGACGGACCGTGGTGTGACAGAGCCACCGTAGAGGGGCTGGAGGTGCCACAGAGCCACCAGAGAGCAGCTGGAGGGACCAGAGAGTGGCTGAAGGGACCGTGGTGGCTCTCTGTCACCACGGTCCCTTCAGAGCCACCAGAGAGAGGCCAGAGGGACTGGAGAGTGTCAGGAGGGACCAGAGAGCATCCAAAGGGACTGTGGTGTGACAGAGACAGTGAGGAGTGGCCAGAGGCAAGGACAAACCCAAATCCAGTGCCTGAAGGAGAGGAACAACTCAGAGAGAGCTCATAACTCATCCTTATTTATTTTTTCCCATAACTCATCCTTATTTCAGAGACCTGAAGGCAAATCTAGGAACTCCTGAGAACTGGCTGCAGTAGAACCAGACTGAGGTCCATGTTCTCCTCCTGGCTCACAGCTTCTCAGTACACCCCTAATAACTGGTGTTCTTTCCCAAAAGGGTCACTTTACTCTCAGCCTAGAAGGACCTTTCCCAGTGGTCTCAGAGAGCAGCTGCAGAGGAGCTCCCAAGGAGCAGAGAATTCACTCTCTCACTACAGCTGGGGACCATCCCCACTAACAGTCACACACCAGCATCTCCCAGAATGCACAAATTTCTATTTTTGTTTCAGAAAAGGACTAAAATCCCATTTATTCCTTGCCCAGAAGCCACACCCCTACTACAAGGCCAACTCACACAAAATTTACCCAAACCCAGTTTTCTGCAGGGCTAAGACCCTCACCCTGAGCTATGCTTCGCCCACCCCAGGTTCCCAGCTGTGAGGAGCAGGATTGCAGGAACAAGCCCCCCATAACCTTTAAAAGCCAGCTGTGAGCCCTGTAGCCGCATGGTGAGCCAGGCTGAGGGGCTCTTCTTGGGGTCCTGGGGGCTCTTGAGGGCTCCCTGCCACACCCTGCCCAGTGCTGGACCATGACAGTCTGTGCCATTGCCAGTGCCACCATCCTCCTGAATGTATTTGCCCTCTATGTCTTTGCATCTTGCTGCCCTTCAGGGTTTGGGGGTTTTTTTTATTGTTTGTTTGCTTTGGGTTTGAGGTGGGTTTTTTTTGCCAATTCCTTTTGCTCTTCTGAATTTTCTTACATTTTTTCTACTCTTTAGTTGGTTTCTTCCTTTTTTTGAGAAGAACTTTGGGAGCTGAAGGGCATCCCCTGAGTGTGCCCATGGCTGGGGCAAGGGGAGCACACAGGGTTACAGAACCAGCAGCAGATGGCTGAGTAAACACGAGGCGCTGCCAGAGATCAGGCAAGCAAGAAACACACGGTCAATTCTTTTAACTTATGACTGCACTTAATTACTGCCTTTCCTCCCTTCATAAGCTACATATGGGATTAATAATAATGCTGAATCAGATATGGCCTCTTACAGAATCATGGAATCGTTTGGGTTGGAAAAGATATCCAAGATCATAAAGTCCAACCATTCCTCCAGTGCTGCCAAGGCCACCACTGACCCAGTTCCCCCAGGTGCCACATCCACATGTCTCTTAAGCTCCACCAGGAATGGTGACCCCACACTGCCCGGGGCAGCTGTGCCAGGGCTGGACAGCCCTTTAGGGTGAGGAGCTCCTCGAGGTCATTTCCTCTTGTCATGGTGCTTCTTCCAACCCCACCTGGCTGCCCCCTCCTGTCAGGGAGTTGTGCAGAGCCAGAAGGTCCCCCCTGAGCCTCCTTTTATCCAAGCTGAGCCCCTCCTGCTCCCTCAGCTGCTCCTCTCATGACCCTTCCCCAGCTCACAGTGGTTTCACTGCGCTCCATGGGTTACTCCGGGCTTTACCTGGGCACAGCAGTGGGTGCAGCCCTCAGGGACACCTTGGCAGTGGGAAAATGTGATTCTAAGAGCCCAAATTATGTGCCAGGCTACGTCTGACTGTTTACCTGTGATGTTTGCCAACTGCTATCTCATTAGCTGTACAGGAAATATAATTGATATTTCTGCAGAGGCGTGACACTTGTGCCTTTGCTGAAACGGGAAGGGTTTCTCAGGGCTTCACATCACTCCTGCTCGCTGCTTCCCATAAGTGATACTGCCTCGTTTTGGGAAGGATTCCAAGAAATAAGAGCTTACCAGAGAGGCCTCTTGAAAGTATGGGCAGCTTTATGTCAGCCTGGGAGCTCCCTCAGACACAAATCTTCTGGAGGAAAAGAGTGGATTCTCTGCTGTTTGCAAAAGGGCCACAAATGGGAAATAAAATGTTTGTGCAGCCCTTTAATGTGAAAAACATCCATTTTGGAGCAGATTCTGTGTCTAGTCTGGGTGAGACAGAGCAGGCAGCCTGCAAGGGGCTGCAGAGGGAGGTGAGGGCTGTTTCCAGAGATCCCTGCAGCCCTGACCACTGAGTCAGGACATCGACTGGTCCGAGCCCTGGTAACTGGGATGCCCCCAGCCAGGGAAGCAGTGCGGTGCACATGTCCACATCTGGTCCCAGATGTGCTGTGACTGGGGACCTGTGTGATGCAGGGGGGACACAGAAGACCCTCTTCTCCCTCTCACTCCGGTGAGAAGCAGTGCAAGGCAATTTAAATTCCTCCGGGGATCACAGCTACTTACTGCCAACCTGAAACCTCCCTCCAGGCACTCTCACTGCTCCCCTCTTGTCATCAAAAGGTATTTTTGCCACTTGCAGACTTTCTCTTCCCCACACTCAGTGTCCACCAGCAAAGGGGCAAACGCTGCTTCCCTTGGGAGGTGACCCAGGGGTGGAGGTGTCCTCATGGCACCGGGGTGAAGGGGCACCACGGCTGGGTGAGCTCTGCCGCCAGCGAGGACACGTGGGGCTGCACGGCAGGGCTGGCCAGAGGGAACATGAGAGGGATTTCTGTCAGCAGAAGGGACTGTTCAGGGCAGAGCAGCCATTCTCAGCCAGTTCCAAGCCCGAGCTAAGGAGGTATTTCTGCACCTGTCTGCAAGAGCAGCTCTCCCCTCGGGACACGACACAAACCTGTAGGAGAGAAGAATTTCTGGTTTGGTGGTTTTGTGTTCCTCACGCATTTCTGCTCTTTGTTTTGGGAAAACATTGGGCTCTGCTAAAAGGAGGAATTCTGTGCAGAGCATTCCGTGTGCTGGGGACGCTGTGACAAATGGCTCTGCTGCCGTGGCCGCTCCCTCTTCTCTCCTTCCGCTCATCCGACAGTTCCTGGTGTTATTTCTTGCCATAAAGCCTCATCACCTCTCTTCTGAGATTTGCATGGAGTTCATACATAACAAGGCTTTTTTTCCCTGGGATGAAATCTCTTGAAATCTGATCCATGAACACATCTAAACAGGCACACTAACAGGAAACTCGGAGATATGGAAATGTAAATGAGTCCCCAATCAATAAAGGTAATTATAGTGAGAGATAGACTGACATACAGTATCTTGAGGCTTTTTTCCTTGTCTTCCAAGGGGCTCCCCAGAGGCACCACAGACACTGGTGAACGCCTTTCCAAGGCTTGCTATGGTTGGGGAGAATTGTTCCCTGGAACAGGCGCAGGAATGACGCTGCCAAGCCACAATGTGCCCACTGCCACCAGAGCCAAACCTCTCCAGCAGGCTGGGGGCAAGGAATCCGAGTGCAGTCATTGCCGAGGGATTTTCAATTCTGTAGTTCAATTTCTCTTTGACATCCTATTTTTGGGGTTGTTTTTTTTTTGCTGTAATTATAGGCAGTGTGATGAAGAGATCAGCATTATTTAACTTGCTTTTTACCTTTTAAAAGATGTCACTAATTTTGCCCAATTAGCTGTGGGTTTTTAGCAGTTCTAAACACAAACTGCTGCCAAGTTTCGCAGAACCCCTAAGGAGAGGGAGGTTGGGCCCCTCCCCAGTGGTTGGCTGCCAGTGGCCACCTCGCCTGTGTGTTTCTTTAAGGGCTGATGGGACAGATCACCCAGGATTTTCTGCTGTGGCCAGCTGGTCAACGGGCACTGGGAGCAGGGAAGTGGAGGAAGTGCAGAAAGCCTGAAATGGGAACGGTGGAGAGGAATCAATTAAACACACAGCAGCTTTGTTTGAGTCAAGAGCTCCCTGAGCTGGGTCACCACATCCCTCCAGCCTGATCTCCGTGTCCAAAGGGGCTGATAGCACTGAGGGGTCAGTGGGGGACCCCCACACCCCAGTCCTGTCTGAGCACAGCCCAGGTGTGGCTCTTCTGCTGGGTCTTGATGAATTTGCTCCCAAGCCTGGCTGCGTTTCAAGAGCTCTGTCCCTCATGCACAAACCTCACTTCCTGCCTAGCGCTCGTCTGGATCGTCTTAATTTGAGAGAGGAGCTTCTAAACTTCCTCAACAAAGTTCATTGTGTTTGAACTGGGGAAATAGTTCCTAGTGCGAGATCCAAGAAAGACCTTTAAAATTTTCCTGCTTGAACCTCTGTCCCTCGCATGAGGCATGACGGACGCCTACGAGGTCATCTCCCCATCTGCTTTCAGCTCCTGCAGAAGACACGTCTGACAACTTTGACGCAACCCCAAACCCAACGCATCTCTTCCTCCACAGCAGTATTTTAAATATATATATCTGCACTTGGAGAGGAGCAAGGCTGTGAAGATGGCGGTTAAGGTCATGCCATTACGGGTGGTTGAGGTCACACCATCTGACACATGTCAGATGAAAAGCTCGAGTAAGAATATTCAGCCAACTGCTCAGAGCAGTTTTCCATCCTTCTGTGGAGGGAGCAGCGCTCTTCCCACGGAGCAGCTCCGTACGGTGAGTGAGCCCACCCCTCCCCGCTTGTGGGGCAGGAAAGGTGTTTCCTGCAGCACCAGCACAACCAGGCACCTCTAACAAACGTGGCACACGGGAAACGCCAGACTTTCTCCCTTTCTTCCCTCTCACAATCACATTTAACAGAGCAAGAGCGGATATGGCTTCTACCCATCCTCCTTCGCTTTGTGCTCTCCCTGGGATGGGAGGGGGCTCTTGAAGCTGCTTTGGAGCAGGACAGACCTTGCTGTAAGGGACCAGGCTCGGTGTTGCTCGGGGTCAGCCTGGTGTCCCGGCACCGGCAGTTTGCACTTTAGGGGTGCGGGCGGGGCCGGCTCAGCCCGGCAGGGTCCCCGCCCCGATGCGCTCGTGCCACGCCGATAAGCAGCCGATAGCCCGGAGCGCTCCCAGCGCCGGCACCACGCTCGCACTATTTGCCGCTCCGAAGTACAGATGGCTCCGGGGTGGCTTTTCTTGGCACCTCCCTGCAAAGCCTAGAGAGGGCATCTGCTGAAAACAACTGCTTTGGGATGGCGGCGGCCCGGCCCGCTCCCTCCCGGCGCTCCCATCTGGATCGCGCTGACCCCGCGGCCGCGGGCGCTGGGTTAAACGCGCGAGCTGCGGTTCTGCACCTCCGACAGCTCCAGGCAACGAATGGATTTCGTGCGCAGCCCTCCTGTACCTCTCCTTGATGTTCTGAGGCAATGAGAAAGAAGTGTTAAATTTGTTCTTGGCTACTTTTCCTTGCAACTCCCAAAGGCACCGGTTACAAACTGAATCAGTTATCAGCTAGTTAGGCTGGCAGTTCCCGAAGGTACCGCATGAATACTGATAGGGACCCATGCATTATTCAGTGCGAAGAGCAGAGGAAAATGAGCAACACGTCCAAAACAAGAACAGCAGTGGCAGTAAGGGAATAATTAGCGAGCTGTCACTTGTCCCTGTCAGTATTCCCTCCCTTAACACATAAGGGAAAATAATAAAAAAGGGTAAGATCATCTTGCAAGCTCTGCTCTTAAATATGCAGCTGGTAGGTTAAAATACAATGATAAAGGGGAGAGGATAGAGAGCTCTGATAGTTTTCAAAAGATATGGCCTCCATTTCCATGGAGACTGTGGGGTTTTTTTATTTTTTTTAATCCCACAGGCACTGGGTTATACAATAAGTCCCTGCCTTAAATATCAGCCCATGTGCAACAGCATGAAAGGGACGTGGCTCTAACACGGGAGTTTATCCCAAGGAAAATATTTAGGATTTTTTCCCCTCCTTTTGTACAAAACACTACTGAAGTCGATGTATTTTAGTGAAACCAGGTTGACTGAAATTGGCTTTGCTGAAAGACTCTGCAGCTCCAATGCAGAGCGTGAGAGCGGGGGAATCCTGCAGCCGGGGTGGTGTTCTCGGTGCTGCTCCCCCATCCCAGCCCCTTCCCCTCTCTGGAGGGGCTGGGGGCACCGGGAGGCAGCCGAAACCGCAGACTGGAGAGCTCAAATCAAGTTAATCTGGAGTAAATTTTTAACTAATTAAGCAGTTTGTGGGCTGACGAGAACAAAGTCATTCTGCTTCAATCTCCAAACGCAATCTCCAAACAGCCTCCAAAGCTGCTCAGGAGGACGCAGCCGCGGCGCCGGTGCCCACGGGTGCAAGTGCCCTCTGTCAGCAGCGCTCTGCCCACGGTGCCGGGGAAGGGTGCCACACATCCTGCGGGGTCCGGGTCCTGCTGGGACCCCTCGGGCTCTCGTCAGGACAACAATGAGCGCTGCTGCGCAGTCAGGCTCCATCCCCGCAGAGCTGCGCGTGTCCATCTTCCTCCACGACAGCCCCTCCGTCTTCGCCTGCAGCAGCCCTCAGAGAGCTCCGCGCTGCCAGGCTCGTTCCGAGCAGGGAAGGGATTTGTGCGACGCACAGAGAGGCTGTATTCACAGCAATGCTAGCGCTGACTTCCCTAAAATATCCTGACATGGATCCCTCCAAACAATCTGCTACATCACGGCGAAGCTGCAGTCGAGCGGAACAGGGAAGCGAGCGCGCCTCTGAGCATGTGGCCCACCGTGGCTCCGAAAATGTCGGGATTCGCCAGCAGATTTCAACCCTCTCACACGGGGAATGGCCATGGAGACCATCGCCAGCGACTGCAGTGTTTAGCAAAGCCATTAGTTAGCCCGGGTTATTTCGGAGCTCTGCAACACTTACGCCACTGAGGACCCACTTCCCCTGTTCTCTGCCCTGATTTCTTAAGAGGAAATTCTGGAGAGCCCGCTGGCAGCAGCAGGTCCCGCAGGGAGCGGGATGGAGGTGAACTCCATCCAGGAACTCCTGGCTAGGGGTGCAGGGTCGGGGTGCTGTGGGACGGACCGGGGAGCTCAGACAACAGCTTTAACTCAAAACAACGGGAAAGAAAACAAGGAAAGGCTGGGAAGGCTTATCAGGAGTGCCTGCAAATGGCGCCTGTCCAGCTCCTCAAAAGTCAGGAGAGGTTCTTCAGCAAGGCTCTTCCCACGCTGGGAGGATGTCTCATTCCAAGTTCCTCTTTTTTCCCCAAAATACATGTCATTGTTTTTCCCTGCTCCTGCCTGGCAGCCCGTGGGATAACAGCTCTCCGTATATAGTCTCACACTATAAAAATGCACACAAAGTGAAGCAGTTTCATGTCAGGTTTTCCTAATCCCTTTCTAGCTCCTGACTAATCCTGCCCAGCCCAGCCCCTGCCGTGCCACGGCTCCCTCTGAGATGGTGCCACAGATTTGCACAGATGACTCTGTTTGATTGGCACTCGATGGTATACACGGTCCCCTATTGAACCCTGCTTCCAGCACAAATCCATGGGAAGGCTTTTGCTCATCAAACGAATTTCTGGCTGTCCTTAAGCCACTGGCGAGGTGGCCATTTTCCCTATCCATCACATGGCGCTCTGCGTCGTGCCAGGTCTTTGATGAATGATTCTCTGGGTAATGTATTTCATCCCACCAAGCCCGTGTATGTACTGGGAAAAGAAAACTGGAGAGATTTCACATCAGCTAAACAAGCATCTTTGGTGTCAAGTGTCTGTGTTTTTGCATAAGCACCCACCAGTTCTTCTCGGTCTCCCTCTGAATGAGATCCCCGCACGGATGAATATTCATGAGAATTAAACGGGAGAGCTGCGATTTTCAGCAAAGGAAACTTTCCTGCTGGAGGAGGAGTGTACTTTTGCTGATGCTTCTCCAGTGTGTGCTCAACCCCAGGTGACACCTTCCACGCTCCTGGGACAGGGTTAGGGAAGCCACTCGCTGCTGGCTCTGAGCTTAGCTCTGACCCACAGCCCATCCCATCCCAGTGCTCCCCGACAAGGCAAAGGTGCAGTGCTGTGCTGCACCCTGACCCCCACGGAGCCGTGTGACCTTAAACCCACCTAAATTCGGATGGGTTATTTTTAATGTATGGTTGCAGGACAGACCCTGGGCTCCAAAATCCACATCCTAACTGTAAGAGAATTTTCTGCCTCGCTCTCGGCTGGATTTGGATGCTCAGCCCATCCCAGCCGATGCCATCCGTTTTCCCTCCTGTATCTCCCTGTGGCTGGAGCTGCACAGACGGCGGGGCCGGCGCTGCTGGCGGTGTCGTTACTGCTGTCACACACCCGTCACTGACAGGCGGTGGGAGCACCGGGAGCCTGATGTTCCACCACTCCTTGCCCAGCTCTCCACATCTCCACTCGGGATTGCAGGACCTTTGTTTTCCAGCTGCGGCTGAGGCTGCGGCTGTGGTTTGATTGCAGGAGGATGCGCGATTTAGCCGGTGGAGAGTGAATAATTTGGCACAGAGCATTCCTTGTTATTCCGCCGAGCAGCCTGTGTGTCAATCGATGGGGTAACAATTATGATCAATGTCAACAGGAAAAAAACAAACCCCCACCATTAAGCAAGCACAAATGTGCACAGGCACAAAGCAGCCTCGCTGCTGCCTTGCTGCGGCTGCCACGGCCGGTTCCCTGCCTGGGGGAGCACCCAGTGCCCCCAGGGGAGGGATGGGGCAAGATCACAGACCCGCCTCCTCCTTGGCCAGGCCCTTCCTGATGCTTTGGGATGAATTGCTGAGATGCAGGATTTGGAGTCTGGCAAATCACGCTGTGTGTGCTCCCAGGCAGAGGCTGGGTGGGCTCCAGGGCTGGGGAGCATCGGGCACCAGCTCGTCCCACGGCAGCACCAGAGCAGGCGGTCCAAAACCGTGTCAAAGCCACTGTGACTTCGCCAAAGAAACTGAGCTGTGACCTGCTCTGCCTTTTTTACACTCGAGCTCCAGTGCCTGAGACAGGGCCAGTGAGTCAACAGGCTGGAAAACCTGTGGGGCGCACGGTCCTGGCAGGAGAAAGGTACCAGAAGGGCTGCTCAGGTGGCCCCAGTTCAGCAGCACTGAGCCCAGGCCGGTGCTGCTGCCTGGCTTTTGAATGTCGGCTCCATGACCTCTCTGCAGGTGCCTGCAGCGGCCGGATCCCTTCCCAGCTCCTCCGAGAGGTCCTGGTGACCACGGGAGCATCAGTGGAGCGACTCCTTCAGCTGCAGGGATGGGGGGGGCTGCGGTGCGGTGCCCGGCCGGGCCGGCATTCCTGACGGGAGCGTGCCTGGCATGGGCTGGCAGCACCTCCCGTCATTAATGCAGCTCAGCCACACCTGAGGTGCCACTCGGGCGAGATGCAAGAGCATTCCAGAGGAACGCTTGATGTCCTCTGTCACTCACTGCCAGGGATAACGCTCCTCGCTGCTGTCACACCGCGCGTGTAGGATGTTGAATTAAACAGTGGGTCTTTTGATGCTGCTGAAGGAACTGTTGCATTAATTATCCATAGAATTTGCACATGCAGCTTACGGAGTGGAAAAGGCGCATTTCCCCCAGATTGAGGCACGTTTGAATCTCAGCCCCCCCCCGCCCCCCGAATCGCCCCTCGCCGCGCCGGGCCCTTCCGATTGTTTATTGATGAACCGAACCTTGGAAGGGTGAGGTCTTTGCCAGGGGTTATTTTTACAACCACGTTAGTTAAGGCAGAGAGTATTATTTTACATGCCAATGAATAATTCAGCTGCCATTAAAAAACTTAGTGGGAAACAATCCTCAGCACGGGCCGGCGTTACCTGCGTGGCTCACGGATGCGGTGGGAACACGCCGGATGCGGGAGCCCGGGTGTGCAGCAGGTACCCTGGAAAGCTGCCACGGAAGGAAAGTCCTAAATGGCTGAGTAAAATAAAATCTCCCCAGCACCCGTTTCCACGAGCTGTGGCTGCATCTCCAAATTTATAGCTCAGAAAAAAAGAGTAATTGCGAGACCACATTTTTCACTTGTGCTTTTCCTGAGATCTCTATTTTCCCCTTGGATTCTCCACACCTCCTGATTATTTATAGCATACCAGAACTCCAGCCTTATAAAATACCATGCATGACTTCTCCTTGCACTCAGTGCTCGGGGAGACCAGGCACTATTGGTAAAAGATTTAACTCATTAATAGAGAGAAGCCAGAACAAAGCTCTGTAATTCAGTATTGGCTTCCCCAGCCTGATGGTGTTTATTTAGAAAGCAGCAAAGACACAGGCATGTGGGGCTATAAATCAGCAGAAAATCAAATGCTAACATGTAAATAAATTGCAAATCAGCTGAGAAATTGGTTTCATTTTGAGACGATAAAGCATATTTCTCCTGTACTTATTTTATAAGGTGCCCCTTAAGAATTGTAATATTTCTGTGTGGTAATGATAAACATTAGTGAGTTGCTTTAGAAATGAAAAAATGGCAACCCTGTGGGGATTTGAAAAACATATGCACTTCAAATTTGAAAATCCAATTTAACTGTCCATTATATGGAGAATAAAAAAAGGTAAGGATAGGATAATTTTGCAGTTACACAGCATTTGACTAAATCTGATTCAGGGATGACAGCTACACTTTAAAAGCTACATGTCTGAATGTAAGGAGACAGCAAATCATTTATTTATGATTGTAATCTAGCTCCTGTCTAACAAGTTAACAACTGTGCAGAGTGCTCCCTGAGTGGAGGCAGCCTGTGTAGGCTTGTCAGTTAGCACTTTTAAAAACACTTTTCATAGAATTTCGGTTAAAAAAAAATAAAATAAAATAAAAGAGACAAAAGAGAGTCCCTGTCAGATTTACCAAAACAAGCAGATGTTAAAATTGCAAAAGTTTGAAGAAACAAATCCTGTTCTTAATTCTATGCAAAGCACCTTGTGCAGGAGGTACACGACAACCAGAGAGGCCGATGCAGGGATCCGGTTGTTTGTGCATCCTGAACATGGCAACAACCTTGTGTTTTGTTGGAGGTGTCACTTCCTTGACACCAAAGGCTTGGCTCCTGCATCCATGTCTGTGGCATTTTGAGGTTTTCGATGCCCATAACTCTCTCTGCCCCCCATTCCCACATGCCCTGCCCCGGTTCCAGCTGTGCCTCGGAGCAGGCGCAGCTGCCCAAGCACAGCAAGCTCAGTACCTGTCCAAGATGAAGTGTGGATGTCAGGGTTTCAAGGGAACCAAATCACCTGAACATTTATGAAGAACAGGAAATGGGGAGTATTTTCCCAGCAGCTCAAATGGGATGTAAGTAATCTAATTCTGATATTGTACGTTCTTTCATTTTAAATGGAAGGGACCATAACGCTAATCCAGTCCCACCCCCTGCTATGGGCAGGGACACCTTCCACTGTCCCAGGTTGCTCCAAGCCTCATCCAACCTGGCCTTGGGCACTTCCATGGATGGGGCCTCCTCTTGGTATGAAAAGTCTGGAAGGTGATTAATGCAACCAGTTTTTATGAGGAGTGTCAGGGAAGAGATGGTGGAGCTGCTGTCCATGGCCACCAGCTGGAGAACTGGGACAAACAGGGGACAAGCTGGTGTGATGTTGGAAGGCTGGGCAGAGGCAGATGAAATTCAAGGCAGGCAAATGTAAGATCTTGAACTCTGGGAGGGTTGTAGAACTGGTAATCTCATCTTCATGAGCACGGAGGACTCTGTACTGAGGGCCTGCACCCAGGAGTGAAAATTGAAGGCTGCAATAAATAACTCTGTGAAACACTAGTTCTACATCCAGTAGTTCCCCCCCAAATACTGGGCATTATTAGGGG
Organism: Aleadryas rufinucha; assembly: GCA_013397815.1. Lineage (NCBI taxonomy): Eukaryota > Metazoa > Chordata > Aves > Passeriformes > Aleadryas > Aleadryas rufinucha. Next base: position 20,808 of record VZTH01005983.1, read on the forward strand.
GGAAAGTAGAGATTGAAGAAAGAGCACTGTGGTGTTACTGACATGTGTATGGCAGCCCTACTCTGAACCCTGCATTGTTCTGCTCCCAATCCATGACACAGAACTGGCAATAGATGTGAGAAGGGGCCAGAGAGGGGCCCAGGGATGAGTGAGGATGAGGTCAGGATTCTCTGGAGTGAGGCTTTTCAGCCCGAGAAGGGACACAAGAGAAATCTGTAAACCCAGGACAGTGAACAAGGATTAGCTGCTGGTTTGAGGAGTGTGAGGGGACTGGCAGAGGTTGAACCCAGCAGGAAGGAGGCTGCTCTCAGGTGCGTGGTTAAACATGAGAGATCTTCCACCAAGAGTGCTCAAGGTAAAATGTACATGGGTTCAGAAAGTTACCGGACAAATTAACGTCAGAAAAATCCATCACACATCCACACACAGACATTATTTCTGGCTTTGAAGGATCTTGAGCCATAAATTGCTGGAGGTTAATAGAGTGTTTGATGAAGTATCATTGTTCGCTTGCTCTGTGCTTGTGCTCTCCAGTGGGTGTTCGCCGTCGCTCCCTCCAAGAGATGAGCCACTACGGCTATTTTTATGCTCTTAACATGTTCTTTTACCAGTTGGAGATGGATCTAATGTTCAACATAAATCAAACCTCCTCGTCTGACGTGACTTGCCTCGGCCTTCCTGAAGCCTGTGGCTCCCGTTGGCTTCAGTGGGGTCTAGACTGTACCTGTTGCACTCAAATGCCAGCACATCCCCAGAGGTGCCATTGTCCCTGCTCCGAGGGGTGACAGCAGTACTTCCAGCACCTGCTGCCCATCCCACTTCAGCCACTGTGTCACCTCACCAAGGTGTCCTTGCACTGGCAGGCTGTGTCCTTCCCCTCACCTGGGACAAGCCCTCCAGCGCTGCCGGGTCCTGCAGAGCTGTCCCGCAGGAGCAGGGAGGGGATTGGAGGTGCGGGAGGAGTGGAAGGTGCGGAGGGGGTGCAGGAGGTGTGCAGGAAGTATTCAGGGAGATGTGGGAGGTCAGGGAAGGTACGGGAGGGCTGCGGGAGCGGTGCAGGGGGAGCTGGAGGGGGCGGGCAGCAGCAGGAGCCGGTTTGTTTATTGTGCGTGAGAATCACAAGCGACTAAAGCAAAGGGAGAAAGTTTGAGCTGGTGGTTGTCAGATAGTATCACCCTCACACCCGCCGGGAATGCTAATGAGTGTCAGCAAACACAGGGAGTCTCTGCCTGTTTATTTACCCGGGATTGGGTCAGTGGCTGAAAATACACAGTTTTTGCTTTCGCAGAGAAAAGAATTCTTTTCTGATAGAAAAGGCTGGGTTTGTAATTCAGGATTTTCCCGGTTTTGATGGAGGGGGAGAAATGGAGCTGTGGAGCCTCAGTGGTTCAGGGGAAGCTTGGCTGCTTTTAAATTATATTCTGCCGATACGAAGATACTTAAAATACACTTTGGAAATACCCATCAGCAGGGTGTTTTGGGAAAACCGGCAGTGGAAGAGTTAGGGCTGTTCACTCCACTCTCGCTGGCCACTCACTGAATTGATTATTCTCCTATTGGAAAGGAATGCCAGGAGTGTTATTTAAATTAGATTAAAAGTAGAAGTGGTTTAGATAGTGTAGGAGTGTGCCCCACTCTTTTCTCTTTAAGGGAGAGAGAATGAATTTTCAGAAATCCGCGTTTAATTAGGATTGCTGAGGTCCGGGGTAATCGCAGTTCCCCCACCCCCACCCTCCCCACGTCTTCACGCTTTCAGTGTTGGAAAAGAACAAAAAAAAAGTGTTATTACCGTGTTTTTGAACACAAACCATTGGTTGCTCTCGTGTCACCGTGTAGAGGGGACATGTCCCCGTCGGTGATCACACAGCGGAGAGGCCGGAGATGTCCCCGTGGCTGAGTGACAGCCCGGCTCAGGGAACAGCCCCTCCGGCAGCCGCGGGCTGGGCCAGCCTGGGCTCGGCAGCAAAGCCAGGAGGCCGTGGAGAACGGCACTGTTAGAGCAGGCAGCAATCTGTGGGGTCTCCAGAACCTTATCATCCATGCGAGTCAACAACTGTGCTAAATTGAAATTGTAGAGTTGATTAAACGACGTATTTAAGGCCCCATAAAAGAAAGCAAAGCCAGGCAGGGAGGGAGCGGCGTGCGGGGGGCGGCGGGTGGGGAGGGTTTATCTCACCGCGAGCAGCAGGCTCAGCCACTGATCTAATCAAATTATTCAGCATTAAAAAACTGCCAAGGCATTCCAGTGCTGCAGCTTCCAGAGGCCCAGCTGGGATCAAATGCTAATCAACATCTCCACGATATTTATTCCCACTGTCAGTCTGGTACGTGTTTGTTTTCCGAGCGCTGCATACTAAACTGAAAGATCAAGATGAATCGGTGGAGATGGGAGATGATGAGCAGCCAGGCTAAACACTGGGAAAAACACCGGCTACTGGGAAACGGGGACGGAGGGAGAGGGAGATGGTTGGAGGGAGATGCGCAGCAGCCCTGCTGGCAGCGGGGACAGGGACCCAGCCCCGCACGGCGCAGCCGGGACGCACCCACTGCTGGCAGGAGCACCGTGGCCTCACACCCCTCACACCCGGCTCCTGCTGCTCCACCAGAGCCCCTTTTGTCCTGGCAGCATCAGCGACTGGTCCCGCACCGCGTGTGACGAGGACAGCGCCCAGTGACACGGGACGGCCACACTGCGCGGTGCCCCTGGGGGACCCTCGAAGGCCGCCTGCCGACCAGCAAGGTCCTCCTTAAGCACTAGCCACAGGAGCGCTGGGAGACTAATTAATTTCCTTTTTGTTTTTCAGAGTTTCATTTTTAAATTACAGTCTTCCCTCCTCTCTAATAAATACTCAACAATTAAAGCTTTTTTTTCCCTGACATGCGATTCCAACATCTCAGTGTCCCACCCTCCTGTCACCTTCCCTGCCATAAACAGATTCGTAAAAACTGCTTTTGACGCCCCAGCTGCCATTAGCCACTTAAAATCCCATAATTATCATCCTATCATGGGCCTGTTAACGAGCAGTAAAAATAAGGCCATTGAATATGGTAATTTATTCGTAAATTAGCCTAATGAGAATAGGTTTCAGACACTGTTTACTTTCTAGCTGCCTGTTTCGGTGCGGTGCAGGCAGCCTGCGCGGGGCTGCAGAGCCGGGTGGCAGCGCGGGAGCCTCAGCCTGGGTGGCAGACGCAGCTCCCGCGCCGGCGGGCACAGCCCTGCTCCCATGCCAGCCCTGCTCCCACGCCAGCCCTGCTCCCACGCTAGCCCTGCTCCCACGCTGGCCTCCCTCTCCTGCCATCGGGGCCAGCGCTGTTGGTGTGCACAGCACCATGTCCCCACCACCAGTGTCCCCAGAGCCATCCCACGGGGCCTGTCACGGGGCAGGTTTCTGCCGACCACCACGACCTGTCCCTGCATTCCAAGACTTGGGGGAAAACACCAGGATGAAGGTGAATAAACGCGACAGAATGGTCCAGCGCCATCACCCTGCGATGAAAACCAGTAGGAGCTGCGCAGGGTGGTGGGAGGAGATGGTGGGAATATGCTGTTGTCTTCCTCCTCCTCCTCCTCAGCCTCCCTGCGGCTTATTAAGAAGAACTGGATGTGTTGTTGTTAGCAGTTTCCCAGAGGGCTGTTTCAACAGTGGGACCCCACTTTTGGGTTTCTCTTGGGGAAGGTGTCATCACCTTTGCACATACAATAGAGGTAAAGCCTCTTTGGTGGCCAGCCGTCAGCCACAGCCACCTCCTGCTCCTCCAGATCCAAATGAAAGAAGGGAGAAGAGACCCAAACTGACTCTGCTTTGAATTCAGCACTGACAGGTCTGAGCACTCCAGCACCTGGGCGGCTTATTTTTTCCAAGCTCTGTCTTTGCAAACAGTTATTCTCAGGCAGTGGAGTGGTAATAAACCCCTGAGTGAATGAGGATGAGAGGTCCTTTCAGGGAAGAGGTGAAGAGCTCTTGACTATGAGCCTTTCACCCTCTAGAGTATTTCCATTCCTAGGCTGGCTAAAAGCCAGGAAATAAATCTGCACGGCCAGAGCGTCTTGGCTGCATCTCTGAGGAGCTGGAGCCGGCAGCACCCTGGGCGCTGGCACCCACCCTTTCTCCTGTGCCCCCAGGGAGGCTCAGGGCAGCCTCTGTGCCAGTCTCTCTCAGCCAAGGATGGGCTGTGCTCCCATGCTGGGGCTCAGGAGCAGCCTCCTGCAGTAGGGAACACCTGCAGGGGAAGGGTCAGGTGTGCACACACAGCCACCGGCCTGGGGGACAGCGAGATGGCAGCGCTGAGGGGACCTGAGCACCAAGGATGCTTTACAGGACCCTCAGGTGCAGTGCTTTCTTCCCCAAAGAGCCTTTTCCTGGCCCAAAACAAGGACACTCAGAGACCAACTGCATGTGTGGTGACTCTGATGGGGCCCCAGAGCTGGAGGGGTCCCTGGGGACCAGACACTCCCGCATCGCCAGCCCCAGCTCCCATGTGCCGGTGGGGACTGTAAAAATCACATGCTCCAAGAACAGGGGCCTGTTGTCACAGCAAAATACCAGAATTCATCATTCTGTGGAGAGTTCTAACTGGTTTCCAGTGACCAGTTCCTGCGTGGTGCAGGAGCATGAGGTGATAACAAAGTCTCTGTTATGGTCCTGGCTGTGCTGCCCCTGATGGCTCCTCTTGCCAGGCAGGAGCTCCCCTAACCACCCTCCGTGGTGGCTGCACTCCTGCCTTCCCATTCCCTAATTTAATTACAGCTTGTTTCTTTGCTAATTATAATGCTCAAATCAGAGCAGAGCTTAAGGCCACTGCTAGAAGGGAGGATGCTGGCTGTCTCCTTTTTGCTAAGATGGGCCCATTATCATTTCCCTTCCTTCTGATGGAGATTATAAACACTTTGTGTCAAACCACTTCCCAGCAGTTCTCACAGTGTGAAAACGATTGAGGTCAGGGGATGCACACAACCTACCCATCAACTCAAGTATATTCCTCAAACCCTGACACGCAGCGAGCTGCGGGGAGGTCACCTCTGTGAGACACAAACCTTCCAGCCGCCCGGCGAGTCCCAAATTGCAGTGTTGGGAAATAATCATGGGGAACGCGCCGAAAATCGCTCCCCAGGTAATAAACAGTTAACAGCAGCAGCCACCTGCACCCAGCATCCACAGGAGCAGGATCATAGGGAAGAAGTTAAACCTGTTAGTGGGTTGTAATGAAGGGGGCAGGTCTCACGGCTGGGCAGGAGGGGCTCTCCAGTGTTTGACGCTTGGGAGGAATGGTGAGGACACAAAAGGCACAGCAGGAGGAGCAGCAGGTGTCTGCTGGGCTGGAGAACCCCTGGGGGCTCTCTCCATCCCCTCGCCCTCCTTGTGCATCCTCCACTTTGCCATTTTGGTTTGAACAGATCAGATCAGGTATGAGATGCTCTTTTTGTGCTTCCCTGAGGTTCCCACACCTTCTCTCTGAGCACACGCGGGACGGGCCAACAGCGTGAGGCCGTGGGCTGTGCAGCTCACCAGGCACAAGCAGAAAGACCAGATTTGGCTGTGGATTTTACAACGGGCTTGTTCAGGGACCTTCCAAACCCCAGGGAGGCTGTGGGTTTTCAGAGCCCATCAAACAAAGGGAGAGCTGCTCAGGAGAGCCCTGGGTTCAGCCGTGGCCGGAGCGATGGGTGCTGATCTCCCAGCAGCTCCCAAAAAAGCCACCCCAGCCCATTCCCCTCCTGCTCTGACACTGCTGGGGGGCTGCAGGCCCCAGGAATGGGGAGAGCTGTCCATAGGGAAGATGGGGAATCTCCATTAGGAAGGTGGGGGCTCTCCACGAGGAAGGTGGGGGCTCTGCTCCCTGCCCGCCGCCGGTGCTTTGTGGCGCCGATGTCCCCGGGGAGGAGCGGTGGCTGCGCAGCTCCGGCGCCTGGCGGGGCTCCAGCCCAAATGAATGCAGGCAAATCCATGGATCTGAGAGCGTTTACCGATCACATATGGGCCCATTTGCAAGTTTGTAGCAGAAGTCGCATATTTTGTAGATTTGGGGGGTTGCTTTTCTGCTTCCAGGCAAATTTTTTTTAATCTCTCCGGTTCTCAGCCACTAAAAGAGCTCTGGAGAAGGCAGGGAAGGACATTGAGTCCCTTTGTCACTGTGCAGTGCCCAGTGTCCCATCACTTCAGGAAGGGAGATTCACCAGGACAGCCGGCCAGGGATT
>VZTH01005984.1:503-17247 GCA_013397815.1 Aleadryas rufinucha
CTGTCCTTTCCTTGCGTTCCCTTTCCTTTCCTTTCCTTTCCTTTCCTTTCCTTTCCTTTCCTTTCCTTTCCTTTCCTTCTAAAACTACAGATAGCATTCAAGATTCACCACAGATGAATAAGCTGACATAAAGATATTCTCTCTTATTTTGTTCTCTATTTCTTCCCTAACATCCCAACATTCAGTTTCCTTTTCCCATTAGCTGTTGAGTATTGAGATATTTTCATGGAACTTTATATTCTGATCCCCAAACCTCATTCTTGAACAGCTTCAAGCCCAGTTTCCAGCGTGCCTTACCATTAATTGGAGCTGCTCTTGAGAATGAAAATACTTTTCTTTCCTCCATTAAGAGAGAGAATCAGTCCTAACTCAGCCTCTAGTTGAAGCTGAAGTTGAAGCTGAATTTGGTCATCTTGGCACCCAGTTTTTTTCTGTGCCTGTTTTCCATTAAAAAATAAGATACAATCTGTATCCACCTACAATTTCTGGTTGCCTCAGTGCAGCACAGCTGCAGAAGGGTTACAGGTCTTGTTACTTGTTGGTGCTGCAGCTCATCCTTCCAGCTGTGGAGATTATCTTCCTAACAGCATGTGAAACTTGGGATGTTATCAGGACTCCTTGTTTAGAGACCAGCTCTGAAGTTAACCATTCTTAACTTTAGAAAAAAATTTCAAAACTTTTTTTTCCTCCCTCAAAAAATTAAGTTAATAATTGACAGCCTTTGTAAAAGCAATTAAAAAATGAGCCATATTTGGGGCCTTTTCTTAGGTGCTGTGATCCTCACAGAAACAATGGATTCCAGTGTTTGCTCTCTGTATAATTTAGGTTATAGAGGGTGCATTTGTAAGCTAATGCAGGAGTTTCCTACCAGGAGTGGAGTGTGTGGGAAATATCAGCAGTGGTCCAGAGTGTCAGCACATTTCCTTCTCCTTAGCTTTACTTAGCCTTTACCACTAATTGCCATTCATTTTTGGCTGCTAATGTTAATTTTTGCTGCTTTTTTCCCCTCTAATCTGTTAATTCCCTAAGAGATTGTTTTATGTAGTTGGATCAGTAGTTTACATACTTTATCTAGAAACTCATGGTGTTCTTTTCTTATCCTAAACAGCTAGTGAAGCAAAATGGGAACTGGAGCAGGCATTTTCCCAAAAAACAGGCTCCACTGATATTCTGTTTTGCTAGTGGGTAAATCACAATGAGCTGGCAAACTGCAGCCCTTGAGTTTTTATTCTTATTTATTGTATGACCTTACAAAGTTCATAATAGCCATCCACATAAGGAGCTAATTAATAGGGTGTCATGAGGTCTAAGCAGTGCTTTTTATGGCTTCTTTAACCCTTGTGGGAAGCTGTTGTTCAAGGCAATCGTGGCTGCTGGCTGACATTTCTGCATGCAGGACAATGGTGACATTTTTTCCAGGGATTTTCCAATTATGGCTATTGGAGGTTAAGTATTCCTGCATGAATACAGTTTAATGTTATTAATCACAAAGGACACTATTAAAAAAGGTGGCTTTTTTCACCACTCTGTAAAATGTGATCCTGCACATTGTCTATGGAGAATTTGTAAGGTGTTTTTGAACAAGAAAACCGAATGCTATGAAGCATGTGGGAGTTTGGTTGCAGCACCCACCTAATATTTCAGTTTATCTGATAGCTCCTGATTAAGTTTATCTTTTAGATACCTCCATCACCTGTGGATATTCAGTCTTTCCCCTCTCTGTTTAAAATGACATGCAGAATTACCAAACACAGACAAAAGCATTTTTTTTCTGTGCAAAATGCTCAGCTCCAAACGGATCAAAGAAAATTGTTGTGCATGAAAGGAGGTGTCAGCACACAGTTTTACTAGTGATATTGGGGTAAGATTATGAAAGAATGCAAGTTTTCTAGAAAAATGATAAAGCATGTGGGCTGTTTTGTAAGCTTTACAGCCATCCAGGCTGCTGGTGTGAAAGCAAGTTTAAAATGCCCTCCACTTTCCTGTCAGTAGTGAGAGAAACTCCAAAGCCTCTCAGACTCCAGTATTCTATATTTAAGATTCACTCGTTGATGTAATGTTTGGCTGTTGGTATTTAGTTGTAAGCAGCACTAGCAAAAGTCCATATTTCATTCAGTCTTGCAAACTTATGCTCTCTTCCACATCAGTTTGAATTTCTCCTACTGAAATTGGTGTAGTTTATCATGTAAATGTCTGTATCTGGTATCCACAGAAGCACAGAATGAATGGAAGGGACCTTAAAGATCACCCAGTGCCACCCCTGCCATGGGCAGGGACACCTTCCACTGTCCCAGGCTGCTCCAAGCCCCATCCAGTCTGGCCTTGGACACTTCCAGGGATCCAGGGGCAGCCACAGCTTCTCTGGGCACCCTGTGCCAGGGCCTCAGCACAGGGAACAATTTCTTCCTAATGTCTAATCTAAACCTTCCCTCTTTCAGTTTAAAGCCATTGCCTCTCATTCTGTAGAACAGTATAGTAAACTTTACTGGTGGAAATGTACTGAGTTCTTTGGAATTACATTTTTTTTTAATAATGAATTTATCTGTTTTCACAAGGGAAGAGATTTTCAGTTAGAGTTCATTCTCCCCATAAAAAAAAAAAAAAACAAGGAAAAGCCACCCCCAAAACAACAGCATGTACAAAAGCTCTCTGACTGCACTTACTCTTATAAATAAACTGCACATCCTATGGGAAGTAAACCACCTGTGCTAGGTTACAGTGTAAAACGTGACCAANCACCCAAATGAATATTCGAGAGACACTTCGGAAAAATTCCTTTTCTAAAGCCAAATTTTTGACTGAACTTTTAGGAACTTGACTTTTTGTGCTGCTGGGACAAACAGTGCAGCTCTTTGTTTGGTGCCTGCTGAGGGAGAGATGCACAGATGCTCTTTCCTGGAGGGTTTTCTATCTGTCAACGTTGTTATTTAACAGCATTAATAAATGATAACATTTTGCACTTCTGCAGGCTCTTGAATGTAAAGAGCACCAAATGTGCTCAAAGGGAATCTTCTAGAAACTGTGGGTACAATAGCAAGGGGCAGGTTTTCCCCAGCCAGGACAAGCTGGACTAAATCCACTGCCCTCAGCAGAGAGGATGTGCTCTGTGCAAACCTCTTAAATCATCACAGAGCCAAACCCGAGGAAAAGCAGTATCAGAAATGTGGCCTTAGTGATAGAATTGCTGACAGAGCTGATGAAAATAAAAAGGAGACACAGATTTATCTTGAAGTCTTTTCTCATATTTATTATGGAATAAAGGTCCAGAAGGAGAAGGAAGGCTTTGCAGTTTGGTAGCATTTTTAGCAGTTTGGGAAGTGGCCATGCTCTTCAGTCCTGAAGGTTCATGTAAAGCTGGATCTTGCAATGAAAATGAGAAATTAGCCTGTAAAATGCTTGGGACAGAACTGATGTCTTTGTGTGTTGGTCAGCTGTATTAGGGCAATGGGTTCTGTTTGAGGTCTCCCTGCACCACCCCATGAGAATAAACAACAGGAATAATCAAGGAGAACAGTAAGTGCTTTGCTTGTGATATTTACTGCTCGGGGGGAAAAAAAAACCAAACCAAACAATTCAAAAAAGGCCCTGCACTCAAAGGGACCTTGTAAGAAACCACTCCAAGTGTTGCACAGAGCTACAACTCCTCTCTGCCACCAGCTGTGACCCTTCTCTCAGCCATTTCCCTCACCCTTTTGGTTGGGTTTTCCATGAGCATTCACATGCCTGACTACTCTTTATTACAGGGAGATTTTAGGGAGGGGACTGTAAGTGTTGGAATGTGGGTATTTAGTGTGTGTGACCGTATTTTGGCAAGCCCTTTACAGTATTTATACCAGAATTATTCATAGAGCTCCTTGATCTGGATTCTCAGTGTTTGTGAGGCAAGCAGAACTGGAAAGGCAATGAGAGGCTCTGGTTTTCTCTTTTTATTGCCTTGATTTCTACACAGTACAATTGTGGAAAAAATAGGTGAGTCCTTAGTGTAGCTTTGGTTTTAACATTCCTTTTGGTTATGAAGTGATCCACTATTTATGAATATATTTACCTGGTTTTCAGTTTTCATTTCTTTCTCTTCAAAGTCTGGTTCATATTGATGTTATCTGTAGAAAAAATTGAAATAGTGGATGAGCACTGAAAATCTTACTGAGTTTTCTCACTGTAGCAGCCTTGATTAAAATGAAAATAAATATACAGGTGAAAAAATGTGACCTAAGATCTTGCATTATTCAAAGAAATCCTTTAATTTTTTTTCAAATGAGGCTTTAATAGGATTATATATGTATGTTTTATTATATTGAAACTGGCATACCATTCAAACCTAAAAACCCCTTTTCATAGCTGTATTTGATGATTCCTACTTCTTTGAAGCTTAACATATTTTCCCCATATGGCAAGCATTTAATTTTTCCTATTTTTCTAGTGGAGATTAAATTAAAATGGTTATTTGGTTTAGCAGAACCCTTCAACCTGTATGTATTGCAGGTCAAGGATTCTGCAGGCTTACTCCTCACTGCCATCCCATACTTTTCTCAACAGCTTGTTCCAAAACCTGGTGAAGCCAACCAAGCTATTCCCACCACCTCCAGCAGGCTTTGGATCCAGCTTTAGGAGCACCAGACAGTTCACTCCTGCTGCTCAGCCAGCCACAGGGCCACCACACATCGATGCTATCACAGTTTCCACAAAAACAGTGGCCATGTGCCACACGCTGGGTGGCCTTTCACACCAGCCAGGGAGAAATTAAGCCAGCAGCACATGGAGAGACAGAGACAAGAGGTGTTTCGTACCCCAGAAATGCAGAGGAGATGCTCTTGGTGCCTGGATTGCCTGGTTTGACCCATTCTGTGAAGCAGACGTTCCACTGACCCCTCCATAGCTCACTTAAACTGGGATTAAATTCATCTCCTGGGCTGGATGGAAGAATTTGAAGCATTTTCAACCACTGGGTCATCCCATTGGCAGGCTGCTCCCACTACAGAAATATTCACCCAACACAGATTGCAAACTTCAGGTGAAAAGTGACTTTTCTGTGAGCTCCTTGCTCCTGTGCAAATAACAACTTTTATACCAAAAACCTGATCCAAAATCAAGGAAGACAGACCTGAAACATCCTGGAAGTGCCATCTGCTGTTTACTTACATGAGACTGACACCCATGTAGGAGGAAGCCATGCCAAGAAAACAAGGGAATTCCGTATCTTGCTGCTGAATGTGCCTCAGAGGCTAAATCCCAACTACAACCTAATTAAAGTTATCTAGAGGAAAAACTGTAACATGTGAAAGAGGCTTCATGTGACAAGACAAATGGTGCCTCCTGGATGCATTAAAGAATACCTGGGAACAAGCTAAAATTCCATGTTTCTGCGTCCCTTCCATCTCTTTACAGTGCCATTCTGTAAAACAAATCATTATTGCCAATCCCTTATACCACCACATTTAGACACAAAGCCGTATTTTTTATGAAAGCATTCATAATGTTAAATTTGAAAGTTCCAATTCCTGGAGCTCACTCCTCATTGGAGGCAGGTAAAAACTGAACAGGGCTGCTCATGTGCTCTGGTTTAACCACACACTTTCACTTCTGTGCAGCAGCTGGGCCAGAAAAAGCAGGTTTATTTGGAAGTGAGAGAAATTTAAAAGTTCCCATCAAATTCACTGTTCACTGTAGAGCTGTTTTGTAGCTCCATTGTCTTGGCTTCTTGCAAGAAATTTTGGGACTTTTCAGGTGGGGTTCAAGCCTACACCAGAATTCCATGCTAAAATTAGGAGGCAGTATTTCTTTTTATGCATTGAAGTGCCCTGAATTGAGTAACCCTGTCATGAGCACAACATAAACTCTGATGTTCGTAGATTCCAGATTCATGCCTGAAAAAAAAATTTGCTACAGGCAAAGAACCACTCAGCAGGGAGAGAGGAGCTTTGGATTCCATCTCTGGATAAATATTTGTGTAAGAAAATTTAACCCAGTTCCCTAAAAATCATGTTTTATGGTCCAGAGTCATAGAATCACAGAATGGTCTGAGTGGGAAGGGTTTAAAGATCACCTGGTTCCACCCCCTGCCATGGGCAGGGACACCTTCCACTGTCCCAGGCTGCTCCAAGCCCCGTCCAGCCTGGCCTTGGATACTTCCAGGGATCCAGGGGCAGCCACAGCTTCTCTGGGCACCCTGTGCCAGGGCCTCCCCACCCTCACAGGGAACAATTCCTTCCCAGTACCTAATTTAAACCTGCCCTTTTTTAGTGTGAAGCCATTCTAAAGAAATATATAAATTTTTAGATTTTTTTTTAATGTATTAGGTATTTCTGTTGTTGCAGTATGNATCATGTTTTATGGTCCAGAGTCATAGAATCACAGAATGGTCTGAGTGGGAAGGGTTTAAAGATCACCTGGTTCCACCCCCTGCCATGGGCAGGGACACCTTCCACTGTCCCAGGCTGCTCCAAGCCCCGTCCAGCCTGGCCTTGGATACTTCCAGGGATCCAGGGGCAGCCACAGCTTCTCTGGGCACCCTGTGCCAGGGCCTCCCCACCCTCACAGGGAACAATTCCTTCCCAGTACCTAATTTAAACCTGCCCTTTTTTAGTGTGAAGCCATTCTAAAGAAATATATAAATTTTTAGATTTTTTTTTAATGTATTAGGTATTTCTGTTGTTGCAGTATGAAAGCCTCAATTGCACTTGACGCAGTGAAACTGAGTTTCCATTTAATGCAGTGGGAGTTTCAGCACAGACTGGCCAGCATTTCTTGACATTCTACCTTCCTGAATACAAAGTGCAGCTGTGAACCCATCTGTTGCTTTGTTTTGTTTAGATTTGTTTCCTGTTTTGCATTGCTTGGTTTGGCTGTCAGGCAGAGGGGGAGCTCGGGGTAGGAAGTTGTAGCTGTATCTGTCATCTCACCTGAAGCAGTTCTCGAGGTTTCTATAAACTGTATATTCTTTGGCTCCCCTACAAAAATGTGAGAATATTCAGATAGAGCTGTAACTGATGCTACATCCGCTTCTTGGAAAAAAGAGATTTAATGTAAAGATAAATCAAGAGTACAAAAGACCTTTCTTCACTTTCATTTATTCCTTGCATATTCAGTTTGCTTTTTATCACTCTTTGAGCGAAAAATACCCTACACACAACCACATCTCTGTAAGAATGAACCCTTCCATTTCAGTTGTGTTAACTGTTCAGGATTCCAACCATTTGCTTGAGACATGGAGAACTAATCAGTGTCAAAATGTAAAATGATACAAATACTCCTCATTTTAAAAATCATAACATCCAAGCAAACAAAAAAACAAACATTGTTTTTCTCCCAGGAAATCACATAGTTTCAATTTATGTATTTTAATTTCCATGGTTCTTTTTTGTAAAAAAAAAAAGGTTTATTTTCTCTTTCCCTCTGTCTTGCATGATAAGTGATTTCTCATTAAAATGTAGTTTTTATTCTTTCTTGGGCTATTAGATGTCACTGACTCAAACAAAGGAATCTTCACATAAGTCATTCTACTTCCAGTCTTTCATTTTCCTATCAAAATCCTAAGGCTACAGTTGTAAGAGCACGAATTTTAGTCTTGAAAGACATAAATTGTCCTTAATTCTATTAATGTTAATCATATTTTATGGCACTCTGGACCTTGTGGAATGAAGCTCCTCACTGTCCTTAAATAATGATATCACTGCAAACTCTATTTTCCCCCCCTCCCCTCCACACACATTTCACCATCTGATCTCCAGTGGTGGTGCCTGCAGAGTCCTGTGTTCGTGGAATGCACATATTTCCCCTTTAAAACATTATTTTCCCTTTCCAGGTGCAGTTGGCTGGGTGCCTGTGTACAGTACAGCCAGTTTGTTTTTCCAGCAGCCACCACTGCCGTGGGAGCTGAGATGGAGGAGGCAAACCTCCCCAAGCCTGCTTCCCAAATCCAGGAAGGGTGAGCACGTAAGCTCGGGCAATATTTATAGCAGCTTCAGCTGGAAACCCCAGCGCCAAACGCTGACTATTTTGTTTTCATGTTTTACCTTTGTATTGCTCAGTCAAAACAAGTTAATTTTAAATGGAATGTTTTCATTCTAGGGAAAAATAAAAAAAAAAAAAAAAAAGGGAAAACAGAGCAGCTCTTTGTGAGGTGTTATTTTTAGTTTTACCACTCCAAAAATGACTGATAGAGGAGAGTTCTGATTTCTGGTGTCTATGAACCCCTTAGGTTTCGACCTTGCAGTGTTATTTATTATTGCATAAACTTTTGTATTACTTTTTAAACCTCTCTAGTCAAGGATTTACTCCTGGATGAGCACTCACAATCACCCCATAAAGCAGCACAACAGAAGCCAGTGCAGGCAGATCCACACTGCTGAAGAATAAAATCCCCCACAACAGCATGGAAAAGGCTTCTGTTGGACCCAAGACCCATTAGATTTTCTCCCATTGGATTTTGTCTTTTCTCTTTGTTTTGGGTTTTTTTTTTTTCCTCATTGCCTTATTATTTTTCTTACCTTACACAGCAAGGAAAGACGATTTGGCCTTGCCTTCAAGTATTCACCAGGTTGAATAGCACCTTGTACAGGCTGTGAAGGGAATAATGTAATTTTAAATTTATGAGTGCCATCAAAATTCTCTCAAACTTCACAGCAACTGTTTCTGCTTTTCCTTCTCCCCCCAAAATGTGTGTATGAGGGAGGGGGAGCAGAAACTGCTCCTGAATTGCTGGCCCAAAGAAATGCCATTCTGCAGGAGACAGGTGGTCAGTGTCAAAAATTATATTTCTTTTATACTCTTAAAATTTGTTCTGTCAGGATGTGGCCAGAATGGATAGCTTAGTGCAGAGGTACTTGAGGGAGCTACTTTCTTACCAACCTCTACACCAAAAATAACTTATCCATGCAGCTTTGCCTTCAGTGATTGGTCCAGATACATTCATTTGTAAGGATGTACAGGTATTTTTATAAAAGGGAAAAATTCCCAAGACACAGAGAGTAATAACAGGAAAATAAAAACTGTGTAATTCTGCTTATGTTGTCTCTTTTCAGGTTTGACAGCCTAAAATACATTCTAAGGTGATGAATATGGTGGGTGAGTTCTGTTACAGCAGGACTTTGTGTTGATTCAATGTCTTAAAATGAGTCAGCTACAGATTCTTTTGGTTTTGTTTTAGAACAGTGTGCAACTCCTAGTCTGCTTTGATTGCAATATGAACACAGGTGAGACTTGTCAGCTTTGTATCAATTTTGCCTTGAAAGCTGATGGTGGTTTTAGGTTTTTTTTTCCTAAGCCAGGTAATGATATGGTAGAAATACATAAAATATTTGTTTCTGTGTGTCAGTATTAAATCTTGTGCTCTGGCCTTTGCAAACTGAACTGTGGGTTTGTGGTTTGGTGCATTTGCAAACCTGAGGCCACGCTAAGAACAACTGAGCAAACACAAGGTGAGATTTTTGGTGTTGCTAGGAAGTCATCAGGTCCCTCTTCTCATCTCCTACACGAGGAAAGAATGAGACCTGGTAAAACAAAATCTCTGAAAAGTTGTTTTGTGTCTTCCTGCTTGGACAAAGCTGAGGGGATATGAACTTGTATTTTCATATATATAAGTTCAAGCAGTCATTTAAAAGTACTGTTACATAAAAATAATCCCACAATAAGTCAAGTCTTCAAATAATTCATACCTTCAGACAGACAACATAACTTCAGAAATGAAGGAAAGGGGAGAATAAAAAGGGGGAAACTGAGGTGGAAGGTTTTGAAAGGGAAGGAAACAACTGTGAGGAATTAAAGGTAGAGAAAAGGTTTGAGAAATAAGGGGTGCTGAGATAAAGATCTCCCTATTGTCCACATCCAGGATATGTGGCTGAATCCCAAGACTCTGATAGCCAATAAAAGTGCTGGATGCACAGAAATCCCTGCATCTTCCCATGGCAGAGAACTTAGTTTGGGTCTGTCATTGCTGCCTGTGAAGTAAACATGACCATTAAAAGAGAAAAAATCATTTTATTCTGCTTCAATTCTCTTATTTCATTTCAATTCTTTTATTTCCAACCAAAGTAGTTTTATTCTTTACACATTCCTTCCCATGCCAGTGGCCTTGCTTCCAACCTTTTGACTTTGGCAAGAAGCAGCCTAAGTCAATAAAAAAGAACTCCAAGTGTCGTGCACAATAAAGACTTGGGTACAGTTTTCCAAATGACTGTAAAGAAAAATTTACTGAAAAGCAGGCAAAGAGCTCATATCTAGAAATCAAATCTCTGCTTGTAAAAGGCAGAGGTTAAATTCTTTTATTAAAAAAGCTCTTACATGCATCTTTCAGGCATGCCCTATCCTTGCTTAAATATTTGAGAGGAGGGAAGTCGCTGGGATAGGCAAGAACATTCCCATAGACATATGTTAGAAATCCACAGTACAAAATTAAATTACTTCCCTCTTCTAAATGACATTTCTAATTTTCACTTATCAGCTATTATGGGCTCTAATACAACTTTTGAAAGGCAAAAGGAAAAATAAAACAACAGGAACAAAAGACACATCCCAGTGTGTATTTACTTTACTTTGTAATTTATGTCAGCCCAATTGTGCTGCAGGGTATTTGGTTTATGCAATGCTGAAGTTTGAAAACTGCACCCAGAGTTATTTCTGGATCATATTCTGAAGATATATAACATAGGAATGATTGATTTATTTGCATGTTCTGAGGTTTTGTATTTTGCTCCGTTTGTGCCTAAATTCTGATGCGGGAAGGCTTTAAAAATCATACTCATAACAAAGTGAGAGGAACATCTTTATCTAACTGCCATTTTCTAACTTGAAGACTAAATTTTAAAAGTAGGCATTGACTTTTAGATGGTCAAAATAGAAGTCACTCTCTTGACTTCCACAAGTTGAAGGGAAAGGTTTGGAACCGCTTCCCTAATTGCCCAGAGCAGATCCATAAAATGGCTGCTCCTCTCGGGCAACGGCTGCTTTCACAATCCCATTAATTTTACTGTGTGAAGTACTGGTCTTCAGAGAGATGGAGTTCATTACTTCATATTTTGTGGCCCCCTTAATGGGCATGCTGAATTATACAGCTTCTGGTCTGAAGGAATGGCATATTAGGGTGTGTTAGAAATATAGGGTTTCCTTTTGCTGGGATTTGGGAACAAGCCTCCACCTCCTCTCCCAGAAGCACGGTGAGTATTGGCCATATTGCAGAGCTGGGAGCTTGCTGAATGCCTGGCCACAGAAGGCTTTTCCTGTTGTGCCCCAGTGCAATGAATATTCTGGTTTAGGGTGACTTTTCAGTTGTGCCCTGCCAGGGCTCATCCCATGGATTGCCAATGGCACTCATGCTCCTGACTCCCTCTGGACATTTTCAGCATGGAAAACATTTCCTCAGAGCTGTCCAAGCACAGGGATCACTTGCCTTTTATCTCCTGCTCATCCTGTGGAATAAATATCAAAATCACCCACTCTTGGGTGGCAGCCCAGAGATTTTTGGTTTGTTTCCCTCTCAGGAACCCCGATGCTGTCACGGTTCAGAGTTACAGCAGTCTGGGGGAATTGGTCCCATCAGGAGGGACTGGGGGCTGAGAGCTCTGCACCCACTGCTCTTGCTGTCAGTGGGAACAGGAGAGAGCTCTCCCAGGACTTTTGGGTCACAGTCCCAAGCAGAATGGGAAAATGAGGTTTTTTGAAGAGCCTGCATGCGAGGAGAAGAGCTGCAGAAGGTGCTGCAGGAACCCTAGGGCTGCACTGTCCTGTGCATGACTACATCCCATGGCAAGAAGCAGTTCTGGAGGGCACAGGCTCCTCCAGAGCTCCCACTCCATGCAAAATCCTGTGAAAAGGTCCCTCACCCTTCAGTGGAGCCGTGGCTCCGTGTCCCTGGGGGCTGGGAAGGGGCTGTGTGATGAGGGGAGCAGCGGAGCACACCTGGCTGGGAGTCAGGCTGGGGCTTGCCTGATTGCCACGAGACCTGCCAGCCACACAAACTAAACCTGAGCTTGTTTCTGGCTGTAAAACCATGTCCCTGTTTCGTTGTTTTAGGCAATTTGCCATCTGTACCACCTGTCTTTCGGACAAGGGCACATTCTTGTGGCACCCAGCCCCACTGCTTCAGGGAGCAGAAGCTTGTCCATGCATTTTGTGGAGCACAGAAGCAAACAATTCCACAATCAGCACTCCTCAAAAGCTTAGACTGGCTTTTTTGTACCTTTCCCACTCAACCTCCCTTTAAAGTTAATTCACAACCGAGTGGGATCTACCCTTCATCACCAACAGGGCTCATTTTGCTCCTCTGTGGTTGAATATCCCCAAAGACTGTCAGGCTCCTTGCTGTTGTTTTAATTTCATGCTAAGACAGAGATGTTTCCCTTGTACCATTTCTCCAAATCAGATTTGATTTCACTACAATACGTAACTTCACTAGAGGGATAACTAAGGACACATGTATAAAATACAGCTGAATTAACAGGACTTACATCAAAGATTCTGCTTTCATAGACAGGAAGAGAAATACCACAGAAGGGGACAAAGAAAATTATAAGAAAGCATCAGCCCTGGTCATGACTTTATTTAATTAATGAACATGCCCCAGATTTTGTGCTCAATTTTTCCAGTTGTGGTTTAAAATTCTGAAAATTTGTTGCTTCCCACCTGCATAAATGTGGGTTATCCAGTATGGAAACTTAAGGCATAATTCATACTCCCATACTCCCATCTTTTTTTTAGCTGTAAAATAAGGTTTATGAAACCCCCTAAGTGATGAGGGGGAAACTTATCTATGGACATTAGCTTCCATCTCCTACAATCCAAATAAAGGGAAATACATGGAGTGGGATGTGACCAAGAAACAGTGCTTTTCCTTCTGAACTACCAAAATGCATCATTTAAATCCATATTCTCAGTCTCGTCCATTCAGCTGGTGGTCTTGCAGCTCTGATCAGTGGCAAAATATTCTATTTATCTTTCAAATATTTGTGCTTTAAACTACTCTGGAAGGTATGTGCATGAACTAGATCTTCATAAAAAATTGAATCTTTGAAATTAGAGCTTCAGTTTGACCATAACACTGATATAAAAAATTGCCACTGAAGAGCTGCTTTTCGACACATTAAAAGTAAAACCATGGCTGAGAAACACTACTGAATCTCAAACAGGTACAGAGAAAACATGGAACATAGCTCTGTTTGCATCTCATTGATTTTATACTGATCTATCCAGTGGCAGAACGATGGATGTAATTTGGTTTTGACTCATGCCATTTTAGCTCCAGGAACAGCAAAACAGAAAAGATTCCATGTTTTAGACAGGTTGGCTTCATTATGCTATCAGCCCCGTTTCCCTTATGGCCAAAGAAATGTCTGTATTAAAAATAATTACAAGTGTAAAAGAAACTCCGTGACCTAAATTAGTGGATGCACTATGTTATCTACAGAAGGAAGAACTGGGTGTGTCATGTACCATGCTCAAGGCAACTAAATTCCTTAGCTTTAGATACTTTGGCATTAATTACCTGTAATTATTTTTGTCCTTTCATTGAGATTTATGTTGGTCTGAATCATCACTTAAAACCTAATTAAATCAGCCATTTCCTTTTCTTTCAGTCCTGTTCAACAATGAGTTTGTTCTCATTTTTTCATATTTAGGCATTAATCTTTTCAATGTTTGTGAAAAATCTCTGGAGAAAAGGGATTCACGTGAAACACAGGGAGGAGAATGAATGCACCTCGCTGATCTCTGAGATATTTTATGCACTCAGGTGACAAGATCTTCCTAAATATTTACAGTATTTATAGAAGTGATGGCCATTTTCAGCCCAGGGTTATCTGTTGTGTTTGTAAAGGGAATTTTGACTTCACAACAAAAAGATTCTCTCTTCCTTTCTGTGATTTTCCCCCCCATATCTGTATGTACACGTATAAAAACACATTTTAAATTCATTCCTGTGCTTCACTTTCAAAAAAAAAGAGAAGACTTGCTCTCTGTTAATTCCTGTTGTAGCTCTGCCTTCAAAGCTCCAGAGTATTTATTCACTTCCTCTCCCAATGAATGTGTAGAAGCTCCATGAAAACCAAGAGTCACACCTGTGTAAAACTGGTTCCAATATTTCACCTATTGTGTGCTTAGAAGTCAAATGTACACATTTTCAGAATCCCAAGGAAGCGAAATATTTGCTTTAAATGGATGCAAGAGAGGTCATGGCAGTGTCTGCGAGATCCGAGGCCTGAGTTTTTCACTGCTCTCTTTAATTCCTCTTAAATGATCCATGAAAATCAGGAAGTAACACGGACTCTTTTAGCCACAAACAGAGAAAAGGGCTTTGTGAAACAAGAGCCAACAGTGATGTTTGAAATCCACAACTTGGTCTTATCAAAAAGGACAAGGGGGGCACAGGTAGACAGAAAATGGTAATGCCTCCAGGTGGGAGTGCGGGAATACCTGTAATTGTCTCCTAAATTAAAGTCTTCCTCATAATCATGAAATGCTTTAGTAATCAAACTTACTAATTTGCACTTAAATTGAGGCACCCCTTGCACCAGAACTGTGCAGTGTCTGCTAATTACAGATCCTCACAGCCCTGGTGCCTTCGTGCACCCCATTCCCACATAATTGCATCTCCTTCCTCACAGCCACGTGCTTTTCCACCTCTGTTCTATGCATATGCAAAACCTGCTTTAATTCCAACCAACCCCTCAGCAAATGCCATTTTCGTTCTGAATTCTGCCCCAAGGAAGGAGGGGATGTGCTCTGCAGAGCTGTGTGCAGGCAGGGCTAAAGACAAACCCTGCAGCCCTCCTGCAGCGTCACCAGGCACGTGGAACCCAGCAGGAATATGCATGGAATGGATGTATATGTTTTTCATCCATACAGTGGAGCAAAAGCGGGTAATTTAACAGAAAAAAAAAACCCCACGAGGCAGTTTTGTGGAAGAAAGCAGGGAGTCTCCAATTTAAATGCATTTATTTAAAAAAAGCAAAATTTAAAAGCATAATTCTGGTAGCTGTCTTATATATGTAGGTGGAGGAGCACAAAACATTTACTGGATTTTCTCATAATTTCCCCTGCTAATATCTAAGGAAAAGAAAAGTGAATTTTAGAGTCTCATGCTGCATTTTTTAAAAGCTCTTTGCAGATGTACTTTTTAACAGTACATAAATGCGTTCTTAATCCTCTTAATTGCTTGAAATTGTTGTCCATGAAAGTAATTGG
Source organism: Aleadryas rufinucha (assembly GCA_013397815.1). Lineage (NCBI taxonomy): Eukaryota > Metazoa > Chordata > Aves > Passeriformes > Aleadryas > Aleadryas rufinucha. The sequence goes on from VZTH01005984.1 coordinate 15,675, forward strand.
TGAGTAAATTGTTTTAGCTGGAAATCAATGTTGTGCAGCCAAACCAACAGACTGTAGGGGCAAATAAAAAAATCCAATTCAAACAAGCAGGAATAAGAGGTTTTATGCTGCTCATGTATTTTTTATTACAAGAAACTACCTGATTGTGCAGCAGAAGGGAGTGTGGGTTTACAGAGGATGATAGGAAAATGTCTGTTCTAGCCCCAACCCTCCATCTATTCTAAAGCCTGAACTTGTTCCAAATTTCCAGTCCTGTGTAATTTGTGTGTTTCATGCTACAAATGGATGGGGTGAGCAGTGAACACTCATAAGGACAATAGTGTCTGTTTTATCAGAGCTATCCTCCAAAATTCCCTGTTTCCTTTTAAAAAACTCCCAAACATGCAGTAGAGTTGTTCCCCTTTCTGATGGTGGTTTACAATGCCCTTCACATTACACAAAAAAGGATGAGATCGCTGCACTGTGAGTCAAAACTTGATGGACATCAATATTCAGCAGATCAACATCTGTTTATATCAGCTGAGAACTGGGAGCAGCGCTATAAACTGAATAGCGCACGCTGAATATTAAATGAATTTTCTGCATGTATTGGGGCTGGGCAGAACACAGGGATGGTTTTCTGACTGCTGCATCTGTCCTCCTCACCAGATTGGATTGACTGAGACAGTGGGGTGAGCTCAGCCCCCCGGAAGAACCCTGTGATACAATTTCTTGTGTAACTGCCAATGTATAATCTTACGGGTAATTATAGTTTAGGAGCTTTTTACTTAAGGAAACCGTAATTAGTGCTGTGGTGTTTAAATATGGTTTGAAGGCTTTATTCACAGCTAGTAGCTGATGATCAGTACAACCTCTGGAAGTCATAGGGATCTGAAGCAGGAATAGATTCATTTTCCTTGCTCACGTCCAAACAAGAAGAAGAACAACAAAAAGACAATATAATTCAGCTTTTGACACTGATGGGAGAAGGAGGGGAGGGAGGGAATGACAAATATACCTCAGGAAAGTGTCCTGTTGTTGGATTGCCTAGAGGACCAAAAAAAGCTCATTCATGTCCAGTTAGGGCTTCCTTTAATTGGCTCAGACCCTGACCTGCAGGAAGACAATCTTCCCAAACCAGGTGTGTGCATCTGCAGTTTTATCACCCATCAGAAACATTCCCTTTCCCAGCCTACTTCCTACCTTTTAAAAAGTGGATATATATTATCTTAGACTGCATTATTAGCTAAAGATCAAGAAACCTCCTTTCCAATGACACATTACTTGTGATTCATTGCACCAACTTTCAATTAGCTTAATGTTAAACTAAGCCAGTCTAAGCCCATACCAATCCCTCAGCTGCTTTGTATGGCAGACAAAAGGGCAAAGGCACTTCCAGAGAGCCATTTCCTCCATTTGTCTTAGAACCCAGTGACTGCAACCACCAGGTCATTTTGGAGGCCTACCTATTACATAGCAAAAATTAGATTTTAGTCCAAAAGTACTTTTGATGAGGACAAGTAGAAATACTAGGGGAGAATTATAAGCAACAGAGTTAAGGGTGAGGATGAAGGGGAAGGCTTCCTGAACACAG
>VZTH01005985.1:0-54682 GCA_013397815.1 Aleadryas rufinucha
CTTTGGGCTATCATCTCATTATGTACCTGTTATCGGTGGGGGGGAGGGTTAGATGTCCTGCCACAGTGTCTCAGTCCCAAAGATGGGCAATGAGGATAAAAACAGTGCTTCTAACTGTATTTTTTGGGAAACTAAATTAGTATGTCAGAAAGCCTTATATTTCACATGGCAATTGCGATGGAAACAGCACAAGGGAATTATTAGTTTTATTTTCAGAGAAGTGTGTAGTAAATAAACAACAAGGTCATAGCCTGATCAATTACTATAAGACAAAACAGTGATCAGTGTAACACAGTCAGCACATCTGGTCCACTGTATGAGATAGTGTACATCTGTGAAAAGAATATGCTGTCATGAAATATTTAGTCATGCACATGTATTTTCAAGTGACTTGCTCTATGTCTTTCCCACTCTGATCATGTAATGAAAATATCTATGTAGACACTCATGCAGAACCATATAGAGAATTGTGTACCTATATACATGCACATACATATATATAGGAACACTTCACAAATTCATTGCATTTTTACTTTTAGCATTTAAAGCTACCACCACTTTTCCTGTCCTATAACACTAGCATTAGTATAACAAAGGCTTCCTCTGCTGGAGCTCCTGTACATGCAGTTGCTTTTTTTTTTTTTTTTGCATCAGACCTGCTTCTTTTCAGGAGGTCTGAAACAAACATTCATTTTTTTGAATGAAACAAACATTTCTCTTTTTTTTCCAGTAACATTTTAACCCTCAAAGTATTGTGAGGTGAAAAATGAACGTCACAATTTTCTTGTTTAATGAGACACACCATATTGAGACGATATTTTATTAAAAGTGCTGTTATAAACAAAGATATCAGCAGACCTGATTCTAGAATAATCCTGACTATTATAAACTACAGAAGAACGAAGTTTACTCCCATTTAGAATGGGTTTTGAAAGTTTTTTCTCAAAAAAAGGACCCATTTCTTAATCTAAGTTTACATACTTCAGTGCTTTGCAAGGCTCTCTACCATCAAGCAGGCCTAAAGCCGACTTACATATCCTTCCTTTATATCCTTGACTTAGAAAACTCCATGCAGGAAGAGTCCGTATTCCAAAGAGTCTTTTCCCTGAACTATAATCAGGAATGACACGTATCTGGCTCAAAGTAGTGATGCATACATGTGAATTTCCTTGCTCCCGGGTGGCTTCTAAAAGTGTTGAATCTGGAACTTGAGCACTTCCTTTTCTGATGTCATTTGAGAAAGCAAGCTTGTAAATAATTGGACTATATCTGTTGTTGATGACATTAACTGCATCTATTAGTGAATCCATACATACAATTGCTACCTTCAGTAACTCTGTAAGCAGTGATGTAGAGAAAGATGGAGGTTTTTCAATGAACAGCATCAACTATTCAATAAAATTATGTTTGACTGTCTCCAAACCAACTGTGGAATTTTCCTATCCTTTTAAATCTTGTTTCATTACAGCCCAGAAAATAAATTAAGCCAAGGCTTTCTCCAAGTAACCCTTCATAAAACTATCAACAAGCTCACCAAATAATAGCTTGTCACATACATTTTTCAAAGTCAACAAAAACATACAGCCTTTTAGGTTAAAATTATTTTACAGCTATTTCTGTGAAGCAACTTAATCACAGTTGATTCAATTCAATAGAGATTTCACTTTTTAACATAGCTGGAGCACAGTCTATAAATGCAAGTCAAAGGAACACCTTGCCCCAATATGTCCGATACTAAATTTAAATACGTATTTCAGCTAAAAATCTTTTGCCTTGATTAGCTAATCATGGGTCCTAAACGGAGACTTCAGCTTCCAGAAAAATACCTCCTTTGGGTATCCACCTGCTCCAGTGTGGGGTCTCCCACAGGCTACAGGTCTCATGGAATTCCAGGGGCTGCAGGGACACAGAGGCCTCACCATGGTCTGCACCAAGGGCTGCAGGGGAATCTCAGCTCCAGCACCTGGAGCACCTCCTGCCCCTCCTTCTGCACTGACCTTGGTGTCTGCAGGGCTGTTCCTCTCACATATTCTCAGTCCTCTCTCTGGCTGCAGGGTGTCTGACAGAATTCAATGACAGTTTGCCTGATGTTAATCCCAAGCAAAAAAAAAAAATTTCAAGTTCTACAAGGGAATTGATTAATACAGAACAAGGATAGAAGGGGGTTTTTTCCCATCTCAAATACATTATCCCAGAGGTGCTACCACTGTCGTTGATGGGCTTGGCCGTGGGCAGCAGTGAGTCCATCATGGAGCCAGCTGCCATTGGCTCCGTTGGACATGGGGGAAGCTTCCAGCAGCTTCTCACAGAAGCCAACCCTGTAGCCCCCATGCAGACCCCCTGCTACCAAAACCTTGACACACAAACTGAATGCAGTGTTTTAGAATGATAAGCACTAATCAATCATTCATTTCCATTAGAACGCAGGAGTTACTGCTGCTTATGTCTTGTAATTATTAATTTAAAAGGACAGAAAGAAAGTGGAGACAAATAGTTGGAGCATTTAAAAAGGTAGTAGGAAAAGAATATAAAGCAAAATCTGAAAAGTTACATAGCTGAATTCCTTCAAATATTTCACTAGAAAATAGAGTGTGCTTTTTCTTCCAATTGCAATTTCCGGATAAGAAATAAGTTATTAAAATCGTAATAGCTAAGTGGCTTTGTACAAAATATTCTTTTATATTGCTGGGACCTTCTTAACTTTTGTACTCTGGCCTACTGAATTCTGTTTATTTCTCAGCATTTTAGAGGACTGCCAATGTGACTGGATCAGAATTAAATTAGAATGCTAGAAAAGTTTGAAAAATATTTAACCTTGCAACAATACAGGATCTTATTGAATATTATGAGGCAGAAATAGCTGTAAATACAAAAATGAATCTGTTGTCATAGGCAGGAGACATACAATATGAAGCCTTATTTTTTAAAGTTTTGTACTTCTGTGCCTGTGTTGAGTTCTGTTTCATAACTCATGTATTTATTTTTGCAACCCAAAAAACACAGAAGAAAAAATAATTTCTATTTTACATCTATTCATTATAGAAAATTAATTGGATTTTGACATTTTTTGTCTGCAGCTACATACCACAAAATAGCTGAGACTGGAAGAATTTACTTAATTTTCTTGTATATCTCATAGTTTCCCCAGCCCTGTTTAAGTTGAGGGACACAAACCTATGTTTTTGCATGTGGTCCAGGAAAAGAGGCACAAGGAGGGAGAGGGTGACATCTTCTCCCTCTGCACTTAATGTGGGTACATGGTGAACTCAGAAGTCCTGATCTGATGAGTGTTCTGGCCAGCACCTGGTCAAATTGTCCTCTAACACCCACCTAGGAAATGCCATGCGTTACTTCTTCATAAAAAGTCAGGTGCATCAGAGGAATGAGGGTCTGGCAGGCACCCAAGCACAAGAGGAGTTAAGCACAGTGACGTTAAACCACAACCAAAGCTTATCCATCCCACCTTAAATGGGAAGTGCTTCCAACATCCAGCTCTATAAATGCAGCTTCTGAGCACTTACAAAAGATTACCCACCCCACATATTCTCATTGCACAGTCTTCATCCAGATGTCCATCTAAGCAAGCCTCACATCTGGAGGGAGCCTAGAGCAGATGCCTGTGGAAGTTATCAAGGTAAAACAAGACTTAGTCTCCAGAAACCTCTGGTGCAGAGGCTCCCTGATCTAGTGACAATGTCTGTGAACGTAATAACACCAGGGGAGGTTTAGATTGGATGTTAGGAAAAATTTCTTCACTGAAAGGATGGTCAAGCACTGGAACAGATGGTGGAATCACCATCCCTGGAGGAGTTAAAAAAATATGTAGATGAGGTGCTTAGGGACACGGTTTAGTGGTGGACCTGACAGTGTTAGGTTAAGTGGTGGGACTAGATGACCTTAGAGGCTCATCTTGCATGAATCCATTCAAGCCTTTTTTGAATGCACGCAAACTTTTGCAATCTTCACCAAACTCTTCTGTGTAAAGACTCATTGCCATGACCCTTCTTCCCCAGAGCCAAATATAAAATTCCCCCTAAAGCATTGCATGGCACAGCACACAGTAAATAATGAAAACCAGAGTACATAGAAACCCTGACGGGCAGTACTCTGAGGTTTTTTTCATGGAAAGCAAACAACAGTGACTACAGTTCTGGGCTGCAAAGAGAAGGCAGAACAGGCTGTGCCTCCTGCTACCCCGTGCATCCTGGGCTGGTGCAATTCAGGGAGGTAACAAGTGACATCACTGCTGGAGGAGACTGTAGGCAAAATACACATGGAAAAAGAGAAGAAAGAGAAAAACGGGAGAGGAAGGGAGAGGAAGGGAGAGGAAGGGAGAGGAAGGGAGAGGAAGGGAGAGGAAGGGAGAGGAAGGGAGAGGAAGGGAGAGGAAGGGAGAGGAAGGGAGAGGAAGGGAGAGGAAGGGAGAGGAAGGGAGAGGAAGGGAGAGGAGTGCCACAGCTCGTAGTCTTCTCTGGACTCGCAGTCTTCTCTGGACCGAACTCCAGCACACACAGCACACATCCTGCAACAAAGAACTTGAACCACTTCTGCCTTCAGCTCCTCCCAGGGCNAAGGAAAGGAAAGGAAAGGAAAGGAAACTGCAGGGCGAGAGCGCGGAGCGCCCGGCTCTTTGGCGTTCCCTAGCGGCTGTTCCGAGCACACGCGTTGCCCGGCGCGCCCCCCAGCCCTGCCGGGTTTGGAGCCTCGTGGGATTCAGGCCCTTGGCTGCGGACGAAAGAGGTGTACCTTGGAAAACACTCTCAGTTTTGAATGGTTTTTATAACGAAGCTTTACTGGACTCAAAGCTGAGCCTGGTCTTTGCTTCTGAACGCTTGTTTTTCTTAGAGAGCCTTGCCTGTGAGCCTCCTGCCAAGGACAGCCTGCCACAAGCACAAAACCTAAAACTGTTGGACCAGATGAGGCTGGAGAAAAGCTGAGCCAATGGAGGATAACACATGGAAAATATATGGTTGTGAGCCCCTTTGATACTGGTATTAGCAGCTTTCTGTCTTCCTGAGAATCGCACTGGAAATACGTACCTGGGTTTATCTGTTTGTGTGTGAATTCTACACACGCACAAATCTAAAATTTGAAATGATGGAGCAAAAAAACTTTCTGTAATGAAAGGACCATTCCCTTCTATACTTGTATTATATCTTTGTACATTCCTGAATAGTACATGTCATTTGCACCATTCCATATCAGAAATATTCATTAGAGCATGTTGTAAAGTAACAACTTAACTTCTGGCCAATGAATATAGAACATGTTAGCAAAACCCGTGTCCACTGAAAGCCATGGATGCCTTTCCTCAATTGTAACTCATTTTACAATGAGCTACTAAATGAAGTGCATCCTGTCTTTACAGATCAGAACACCTGGTAGATCAATACCCAGCCTGGAAATGGGTGTGCAGGTTTCCACTACCCCTTTGTAAATAACTTACATTCTTTATACAGCCATACCAACAGAAATCCCACAAAGCACTTCTCCCATGCCAACAGATTGTCTCTGCTGGCTTCCAGTTTGGCAATGGGACAATACACGGCATGCTCCAGAGGGAGACATGTGAAACAAAATTAAAGTCACCAGAAAGGTTTCTTGTGACCAGAACGGTCAAATAACTAAATAATTTGAGTTCACCAAACTGAAATTTACAAATTAAAGACATACTATTGGAAGAAGAAAATGAAAGAAATGCAGTTTCATAACCCAGAGATTACATGTCCTTTAATGACAATTTCTCATATTTTGAAGTAGCATTCCTGGAGTAGATATTAAGTACTGTTAAACCAAGATATTCTTTATTTTAAACACTCAGTTGGTTTCTCTTAATATGCTACAGCCTACATGTTCCCTTATATTATAGTTGAAACAAGACTGTTTGGGAAATAACCAACTGATTACCAGTCCTAAATATATGGCCATGCAAATCTTATATTATCTTGTGGCAGTTGGGAACCAGCTGCAAATATGAAACATAACATAGGCCCCTGGAAACAGTTTAATGTCCTTGAAAATTCTCTGTGTTTAACTAAAAATTTATTTGTTTTCACAGTTTTTTTGTTACTAGGGAGGAAATTGAATGGACCTTTGAAGACAACAGCCATCTATCACATGGAAAATGTTCTCTTGTCATTGCTGTATTCCAGATATGCACCAGGAAGCTGCCAGTTAATCTCTAGCACTCTGATTTTCTAGGCATATGCCACATTTTAAAACAATGTCTATTTGCAAGAATGATTTTTTAAGCTCTAATTATCTTTTCAGGTCCATCTCCTTAAAGATTTCTTGCTGCCAGCTAATCTAGTCAATCCTGACAATGGGGAGATTAAACCTCATAATTAAATGTGGTAATATCTGCCAGCACAGGTCTGCAATCTTCATTTGCCACTTTCATTTTTAAGCAGGAATTCTAATTAAGCCAAAAGCAGCCTCAGGGTGTCAGTAGAATATAGCTATATACATCCAAAGTACCTACTTAGACTCCTGCTCACAGGCTCAGACCTGATTGTCAGAACAGAGGCCACACCATCAAAGTTTGAGGCTTTCATTAAAGCCATTAAATTTCCAGGAAATTTAGTCACAGGCATTCTCCAGTAGGATTGCTGTGCCACAGGCTGAGGACTCTTTCTGACATAAGAGCCCTAATACTGTGACAACATCAAGGCTTGCAACCAGAATTAATACTCTTTCTAAGCTCCAGTGCTTGTTAATCTTAGTGCAGAAGCTCTTTCTTTTTAGCATCTACCTTTATACGTCTCCTGGGTCCAGGCTGCCGTTCAAAGCAGTTGTGTTCCTAACAAGGCTGGTGTGAGGGAGGGCTGAAGAGGGTGTACAGACAATCTCTTCAGCTCTAATTTCAAAGACTCCAGTGTCTGACAACAAACCCCCACTCTGCTCAGAGAATTCCATCTCCCCCAAGAATGGGACCTATCCCCTTTCTCACAGTCCCTCTACAAGGCCTGGGATATTTTTCCTCAAGCTACTTCCTGCCATGCTTTTCCTGTAAGTCCTCCCATAAGGATAGTCTTCAGTTTCCCTTTAGCAGAGAGGAAACCTTCTGCTGTTAGCAACTTTTACCTCCAACTGTTAAAGGCTAGTCAAGCATACAAGAAAAGAGGAATGTTTTCTCTCCCTTAGTCTTGCAACATACCCTATGAAAAGCTTAATTTCCTCCTATAGCTACATAAATCTTTGGGAAGAAGCCCTAAACCGTGGTGGTTCTGAATCAATGATGGTTTCTGCTCACTGTATTAATGCTTGGTTAAAATAAAAACCAGCAAAGAGGAAATTCGCAGAGTTTTTAACTGTTTTCATTCCACATGCTACTACAGAGCTGGTCTGCTGAAACTGAAGCAAAGATGAGAAATACCGTGCCTAGCTGCTACAGATAAGATGCCAGGTTCCAGAAACACTGCTGTACTGACAATATTCACATTTTTATTGATATAATTCTATTTTTACTGACAGAAATTCAAAGAATTCACAATCCTTGGTTTTAAATATGTTTACACAACTTAAGTTGGTTTTATTCATTACCACATGATCGTTGACAAAGTGAATGCAACTAAGAATGAAAAACATAAGATCAGGCCCATACATCCAAAAATTAAAATTGCAAACATTATAAAAAAAGCTTTAGGTTTTCTTTGAAAAAAAGTTTTTATTTGTAGTGAATTGTGAAACAGACAATGGTAGAGTCAAAACTGGATTATGGAACACATTGACTGTGAAAAGTAAATATAAAATCAGTTGTAGTTTGTTGGAACCCAGAGTGCAGAGGAAGCCTCTCTGCCTGTTTTGAAGGATTCTACCCCCCTGGACAGCAGTGTGTTCCACCTTCGTCCATGGAGAAAACTCCCCACACTCTTGGAGGAATTAGAATCGACTGTCGTGTGAATTAGATGATAGAATATTGTGTAGGATTGTTACAAGATAAAAAGCTTAGAGTTTTTAGGTTTGTTTACTTAGCAAGTAGATAATAGCAAATACTTCAATATGGAGGATTGTTGTTGTATTCTAGGGCTTCTTCCTTCTTCTTCAGGGAACCATATTCTGCAGCAAAAATGGTTTGAAATTATTGGATGAAAAATACCGCAATTCCTGTAAACTTTGCTGATGCGTTTTTCACACATTGGCAGAAATGTAAAAATATCTTTTAAGTTTTAATTGGTTAAATTGCTTTTAAAAGAGCTCTGTAACAGAGATAAGCTGTTCTTCATGGCTGTCACTCTGTCGGGGCTGCACCTGCAGTTCTAATCCTCTGAGAAGACTAAATGAACATCTATCTTAGAGCAAGAGAGTCTGGAGTTCCTGTCTGTCCCTCAAGTGTAAGTCAAAAGCTCCCATCGCAGGAGCTGAAGACACAGTAACAGTGTCGCTATAGTAGCTCTTGAATGTCACTATCAACCTTACTTGTATAAAAAATCAGATCCTGATGGTATACAAAACATTATTTATACATTGAAACAATTGTTATCTTGCCTGATAAGGAATATAGAAAGAAGAGCTGATTCTGAAAGATAAAGTGAAGAAGAAGTATTTTTCAAAAATATTATGATGAAAATGGCAGGCATATGGTTTTTTCAAATAAAATTTGCTGAAATTTCTTGCCAATTTAGATATAAGGAGAGCACAGAAAAAGCACATTCAAAAGTCAGCATTACACTTCTTTTTACAATTTTTTCTGCTGGTTCTGAGATTGTCTAAGAGGCAGTTGAATAAAAGCTGACAAACACTCAGCTTAATTCTTTTTCTGAAAACTAAGTTCTTCTTAGGACCTTCTCTCTCAAGCGGGAATAGTATAAACACTGACATTTGAAAATAAAAATGAGTAATTGTATTATAGAAATATCTAATAAAGTTCTAAGCTGAACGTTCAAGTGAAGATGAAAAGTATTTATGATTGGAGTGGTACACCATTCCACATAATTGCAAGAAGAGGTATATTTCTATTTTGATGTGTTAATGGAAATATGGATAATTGGTTCTCCGAATTTTCATTGAAACTGATTTAATTTTAACTGGTTTTTTATTCATTGTCCATGTATCCCAGTGAATCCCAGTTGCAAGAAATCTACCTGTGTAGCGATGAACACCATTAAGATTTGCAAGGCCACACTTGTTGAACCACCATCCAGTGTTATCACTGAAGTTACTGCAGCTCTTTACAGGCTGTCCTTTAATAGTGCACATTGGCCTGCATCCATCATTGTCAACATCAAAAGTGCTGAAAGGCATGGAATTTTGGTTATCTTCTCTTCTATATCCTCTAAATGCATCACCTAAGTACAACAGATAAAATGGAACAATAAAAAAGTTATTTATGGAGAAACTTTTCTTACTTGATGCACACCTCACAAACTTTTCCTCTGAATTTATAAGAAAAGTAGAATTCTTCAAAAGCAGTTCAACAGTACCAGATAATGAGCTATAAAAGTGGTAAAGATGAAGGAAAAAAAAGAAAAAAATACTGAGAAATATGGAAGAAGTTGAAAATCAATGAAACATCTTTATATTTTTGTTGATTTTAGCGATGCATGCTGGCTATGAAGGCAAAGGCTTCTGTTCTCAAAGACAGATGAAGAAAGATAAAAATAAACAAAAAGTGTTGTAACTTCAGATTTTCCAGTAACATGACCAAAGCCCCAGAGTGAGTCATGAAACAAGATGGAATTGTTGAAACACAAAGGTCAATTATTACTGACTGCTATCTTACTAAAGAACTCAATGAAGAAATAGTGTTTTTCACAGAGTAAAGCACCAACACTTTTAGAGAGTAACTATTTTGTTGATAATAAGAGGCATTCTTGCATAACACGGAAAAAAGCAGTAAGACATGATGCAATACTTAATGCAAATCTTTGCACACTTAGTATATTTATGTTATTAAGGGAAGTCTGGAATTAATTTGTGTCTATGTATCACCCAGCAACTGTTACACACTGTAGGCCAACTTTGTTTAACTCAGTTTCTTTCTCTGTCCTTTGTAAATTACTGTCTGGGCACTTCTGAATTATCCAAAACATCATAAGGAAGACTGCCACTAACATCAGCACATGTGTGGCAAGATAATGGGCATCTAAATAATTGTATCATTAGGTAAATAAACACTAAACCTACAAAATCCCTTATTTATTTTTTATATATATATATCCCATTCCATTAAAGATCCTTTATTTTCCTTTTTTTTTTTAATTACAGGAGTGTTCATTCAATTATTCCATTAAAGACATTGAAGTGATAAAGCAATTTCCTAGTATGCAAATATTAATTTGGCATAACCAATCACCGTATCAGTAAACGTTTATCTGCATAAGTATTCATTATATACCAGAGAAAAACACATTAAAAATGAAATTTTTGAAGTTAATTATTCTTTTGAATGCATTTTTTCATATTAAGAAAGGGAGCAACTACCTTTAAATACTTCAAAGAAGGAAGTTCTTACCAGCATTTCCTGAATAATGCCCCAAATGGAGCTTAAAAGCACATGCTTCATCCTCTATCCAAAATCCATCATATGATGCATAGGCATGCTTGTCATTTTCTGATTCCAAATCCACATAAAGATTGAAATGAGTGGCTTTTTGATTGACTACGTCAAAAATCTTCCTCAGTCCAAGCCAAAATTCTCCTTAAAGAAAAATATAATATATGGTCTAGAAATAGAAACTGTAAAGAAAAAGTGATTGTTCTTGTTTTTTTACTTTCCTTCCTGAACCAAATGTAATAAAAGTTGCATGATAGGCTTATATTCCTTTGAAAGACTAATGAAGGGACAGAGTAATCCTTCCTACTTCCTTAGGAAATCCATGTAAAGAATTCCCATGTGTGCAACATCTTTTTTTTCTCTGTGATATTTTTTAGAAAATTGTCCAGATGATAGATTTCAAATATTCATCTGCAATGTATCTTAGAAGACCACAAAAACTGGATGTGCTAAAGATCCACTTGCATGAACAGAATTCAGTAGCACTCCTAAGGGCAGTACTGAGAAATGATAAATGTTAGCATGTTATGAAATGCAAAAAAAATGCAAACCCTATTCTTGAAATTTAAGCCCTGTTCTCGAGATTTGCTGCCTCCATAAATCATGCTTGTAGCTCCATATGAGCTGCACTTTTTTGTACGGAAAAGCTGTGTGCTTCCATTGCAATCCCAGATAAACTTCTGAAAAAGCAAACGGGTTTAGACTTGTGGGATTAAATGTGGCAATAAAAAATTAATATCACAGTTGTGTTGGTATTAGCTACTGAAATATTTCTGTTGTTTATAATTTTGCATGCCCTATGGTGAAATATTATTGATTTTTCTCTGCTCTAAGGAAATACTTTGCAAATGTGATTCAAACCAACAAAGGCACTTTTTTTTTAATCTGAAAAGAGAGGAAATACAATCTATCAATTATTTCAGGCAGAAAATATAATATTTTAAACACTCTTGTGAGACTGCAATAGCTAAAGACTCTAGTGGGGTAACAGCCATTATTGGGAAGATCACACAACAGATTTGATGAAAAAAAATCCATAAGTAAAAATAAGACTTTTAAGAAACAAGAACTTTATACTACTAAAACTACCACACAATTTAGTGGAATGTAGCTCACATAAAAGCAGGAGTAATGTTTGTTCCAAAGCACTTTAGAATATTTAAAATTAATACCATTAAGGTCACCAAATCCATCCAGATATTCAGACCATGTTCTCTGAAACTGAATGATCCCATCACTTCTTTTATGAACCACAGTCCATCCACCTCCTCGAAAATCCATGTCACACAAAACCTAAAATAGACATAGATGTGGTTAAGCATTCTTGAAACAGCTTTTATGAAGAAAACAATTAAACAAAGGTGAACTATTCAGGATTTTGCTAAGTAACATACTTTTCAAATATCTTTAAAAAAGCTCTAAGAAAATAAAAAAATGAAGCTGCAGTATTTTCTTATATGTTCTTGTTGCAGTGTTTGATTTGGATATTTCTTCAACCAGTAGAAACTGCTGTGTGCAATAGTCTGTTCATAACAGATATAATAAATAAGCTTGATAAATGTCACTGCAACATTTATAGCATGAAAGGGAAGCAACTGGCAATGTCATGTATTAATCAGACAAAATATCATTGATACAGGCAGCAACACTGAATAAACTTTTATTCCAGCAAAGCAAACTAGACACAACTTCTTATATGTTTTCCCGCACCATCGTGTCTTCTTCCAGAGAACACTGTGTTTGTGGTGCCTGGGAAATTTAGAGCCTTTAATAAGGGTGAGGAAATGGAAAACAGTGATAGAAATAACCCAGCAATAACAATAATTTGCAGCAGCAAAAACCTCTGCATAAGCAGTGGCCCCAATCCAGGGAAGTCCCAATGTGAACATATAACTGCCTGCAACTGAGCAGTACCACTGAATACATAAGATCAACTCTCAAATTTATGAGTCTTTATGAGTCTTTGCTAAAATTTGTGCCCAACAGTATGTCAAATGGCAGTGGTCCAGCTGCCATCTGCTCTGCTTTGGAATATCACATTATGTGGCATATTTTCTCCTCAGCCCATCTAACTCAAGATATGTAACTGACTTTCCTAAGTATGTCCCCAGTGCCAAATCTTGACCAGTTCTAACTGGGATTATAAAGTCTGGGAATCTAATGTAGAAAGATCACATTTAGACACTGCACTACCTAAGCTATTCAAAGTAGTTCTAAGGGATAGTATGCATAATTAGTTTTTAAAAACAGAGGCTCATTTTTGTCTCCAAATGTGTCTAATATCAGGAGAATTAACCTGGAAAATGCTTACAGCTATGGAGCCAGTAAGCTTCTTGTGGAAACAAAAGTAAATTCAGAATATAATTTTAGCTGCCATAGCATTAAGCGGATGCACAAGTGATGGAGTAAAGAAATTTTTGTTGATGTTACAGGAAATGTACAAAATGAAACATGTTTCAGAAAAGAGAGATTTGCAGTCTTAGCTAGCTGATAAAAGTGGAAACTAGGTGTCAGTCAAAAAATTTTGTGGCAGGGCTGAGCATTGTATGTTGCATCCCCACTGCCTGTAGTAGCCAGATATTTTTCAGGAAACCAGACTTGCTCCTTGGCAGGAAAACATCAATATCGTAGTCAGAGCCTCTATGACCTAACGACATCTTCTTGATGAACAACAAGAAAGCAACAGGACAGAGCTGCAATTTGATCTAATATAACCTGAGGAATCTTGGATCTTCAAGTGAGATACTTCGGGCAATCCTTGCAAAACAAATACTAAATGAATCATAGCAAAGTTCACGTGCATGAAAAAAAAATGTGACCCTTATTCCCTGGAGAATCACATGCTTATTTCAGTCACCCAAGGAGGCTAGAACTGGAATAAAGATTCCAAAATGAATATTTAGATGAAAGTACCTAAATGTCATTCAAAATAATCCCATTGCCTCATCTACTGTCTTGAGAAGATGATTGCATGCTTGGCTACTCCTCTGACTATGAGTCAGAAATACTACGAGGAGCCCATTTGGACACAACATCAATCTTTGATCCAATATAAATCAGTGTGAGTATTGATAATTCACAGAAGGTTTGGTTCTACATGAGAGGTCATCAGCCAGTTAGATACAGCACCAATACATACACCAGCTAAATAAAAATATTAGATAGATACAGAAAAACACAGTTATAGCTGTGTAGTTTTCCTAATCCCTTATGGAAATGTTGCAACTGTAAAAACTTACAATATTTAATCTGCTTTACAGTTTGCTCTCTGTCTCATATCATGAAAGGTATGAAGGGCATGATTGTGCCAGGTACAATTTAAATTAAATGAGAAGGAGGATGCTTCTACTGAATACTTCTTCCCTTTCCACCTGCCATGTGTATAAGAGGTATATTCTAAACAACTATTTAGTTTGTCTGATCCAACTGAGAAATATCATTGATCTACATTTACTAATTGAAAAATGTATCAGAAATTGGTCATGATTCATTTTTCCAAAAGTGAAATTGGTTTTAATCACCTCATGATTAAATGCTCAAAAACCTATTTGGGAGCAACTTTCTGAGGTGACAGAAACCTGCCACTACCACTAAAGTTAGATATTCTTATTGCTCCTGGAATTAGGAGTTCAATTAGCCCAAGCTAAGCATCAAAATCTATACTCATTTTTGGAAACATGAAGTATTAAATATGAAAAATAAGAATAGGATCACATTGTCTAAATAGTTTTCATTTAACTGATATCTTTATGCAAATTATTCTAAAGACATTTCCACTTAGGTTCCATCGCATAAAAAGTTATCTTATTGCTGAAAAGGCTCTCATTGAAACAAATTATTTCATGTTGGCCTTGTTTCTTGTTTTTTAGTTTCTTACTATGGTTTTCTGCCACTGTATTTTTTCTTATTTTGCTGGTCTGCAGAACATTAGAACTCTTGGCTATTATCCTCTAGAAAATAATTTATAATTTCTTGTTTATATTTTAATGTCTTGATATTTTTGTCCATCTGTCATTTCTCTTGTACTCTTTTTATACTTCCACACATGAAAGAATTCCCTTTAAATAGTTTTCCTTAAAATAACATTCTTTATGGAACACATATTTTGGATATTTTTCTCTGAGAGTTTTTTGACACTGTCTTTTAAGTTCTGTGCAACATCTACGAGATGAGAAATGAATGCAGACATTCTTCTCATTATTTATTGTTACCTTGTTCTTTTAATCAAACTACTATGATTTTTCTTTTGTGTTTCTGGAATCCCCCTCGATCAGAAGGAATTCTGAAACAGATGCATTTTTTGCTATGGTAGTGTTTTGTTCATACCATAAGTATGGTTGTTCTGTGAACACTGCGACATGTCTTTGCCTTTCTTTTACATGGAAGGAACCTGCTAGTGAGTTACAGATCTTTTTCCTGAGCTCACTGCATTGTATAGAGAGAATGACAGGTTTTTCTGTTGGGGGTTGCAGAATCAAGTTCAGTTTTTCTTTTGAGATCCCAGCATAATTCTGAAACCCTTTCTTAACCAATTTCAGCTCCTTTTTTGTAGCATTTTGAAGGGCTCCACTTGGCTAGAGATAAAGGGATTCATCCTTCCTTTGTTACATATAAAGGAACACTATAAAGTTAGATATCAAACTTTGCTAGTTATTAGTTGGCTTAAATTCCTCATTTTTTCTTCAAAAAATAATGACCTCAACATGTACTGCAAAGTTAAATGTTTGAAAGTGCCATATCTGCCTTTCCACTATGCATAAGGCCTTCTCTAAATAGAACAACCTGAAATGGAAATAAACACATAAAACAAAATATTCCTTGTGTTTGCATGGATCTATATATTCTGAGTCTGAGGAAATCAACCCAAACTTCCCTTCTTCTACATGAGCGCTATTACTCTCAGCAATGACGTAAAGTGATAGGAAGCATGATTGCTGCAGTTTGTTTTAGGAATAGATATCCTTGTTTTAGGAATATAAATCCTGCAAACTGGATAGGAAAACTAAAATTTTAGTTACCTCTGTGCCTCAAGACTGGGTTATAATGACACTCAGACAAGAGCCAAGCACCTGCTCCTCAAACCAAGGCACATCTGCATCCACACTTGGATGACTCTGCATCAGCAGAATCCCATCACAAGAGAAGCCAACATTATACAGCAGAATAATTCAAAATCTAAAAGTCCCATATTAAAAGCCAAATGGATCTGTCAATTGCTCTTAAGTTTTCCATCTCTAAAACAGAAAACAGCACTTCTCCATATTCAAAGGAGGTGCTGGAAAACACCTTGGGTTTTCCTCCTTGTATTTTTCAGTGCATACGAAAACTGACAGTGGGCTCTTATGACAGAGATTAAATTTCTTTGTAGAAAATAAGAAACGTCAAAATTATAGTAGTAGCAGGCACATGCAGCTGATTTAATATATTTTTATTCATCTGTTGAGAAATTGTAATGGGAAACACTTTAAATCTATTAAAATATTCTAAATGCATATTCTCAAGCAAATTGTAACTATAATAATAAATGTATTACCTCAAAAGGATAATTTGATCCTTCTGGATGGATAATGTACAGACCACTTGGAGTTTTTGAAACTGAACCAACAGTATCTTTAATGTGAGTGCAGTCCAAACCTAGAGACAAAAGGTATTCAAGGAAATTCATTAGCAAAATATGTTTTAAAAAAATGCAGATTAAGCACAGGAATATTACTTTTCTTGGTGACATACAAATTATTTAAAATATAATTTTCTTCTCATGCAAACTTTAAAATCATGCTTTGTCATGAATTTATCTTATAAATTAAAATTCTCTAAACATCATTAAGCACCTAAGTATAAATGACACTGTATAGACAAAGTTCTTTCTAATCTTAATAGATATGATACATATCTATATTAAATTACAGATTATGTATCTGGTCACTTTACAGATTTTTTTATCATTTTATTTATAACACCTGTACTGTGAAAAAGACGTATTATCTGGGAAATGAAGTCTTTTTCCTACAGATATTTGTATTTATACTTGTAAAAGCCTTTCCATCATAATGTATACATGAAAAACCATTTACCTCTAAGTGTTAAGCCAGGCAGATGTTAAACATACTCAAACAAGCAGTTTCCACAGGCAGCATGACTGCTTGGAGGTTGTATTTCCTTTAGTTTGGATGGACACTTAAAATAAGATTAACTGTCCAGTGTGTAAGTGACTTCCATCCCATTTGAATGAGGATACTGCTGATGCAGAGCACACTTTATTTCATTGCAAAAGCACGTGCCATTTAGCAGCCTCAGATCACTTACTAACTGACAATCATACTTGGTGTTTTACATAAAAATCAGCATGCTAAATAGGAGGCCCAAAGTTGTCAGTTGCAAATGATTTAAAGCAGTATTTATGATAACGTTTTTAAACAGTTCATTAAGTTTCCACAGTTTATGTTACTAACACAGGATAAATGTCAATGTTACAATTGCTTACCTTTGCTTTAATTAGTTCCTTTTCAAGATACAAAGATAAAAAGGGAAGGCGTCAAGACTATATCTGAAAAGTACTTACCATGAGATTGAACTGCTTTATAAGGAAGTGGATCCAGATGTTTTCTCAAAATTACTGTGTTCAAAAGAACAAGTTTTTTCATGAGTTCATTTACCTGCCAATTCAAATAAAAGATTTTTAATTTGGTTGCAGTGAGGAATTTTGCATTCTAAAGATTGTTTTTTTGACTCCTAGTAAACACAATCTGAAGTTCATTTTTGTGATGTGTAGTAATTTGTACCAAAGCGGAACAATAGTCCCCAGCTGTCCCTACTGCCATGTATGACACTAAGTTGTGAAACAGGGGGTGCTTATAACTCCTCCTTGAAATGGAACTGACACCCTACTGGAGGTACAAGGACTGGTGATAGGTATTCTAATCCTACTGGTTTAATCACATCTTAATGGTTTAATGAGCCCTATTTCTCCTCAGAAAGACAACACCTGCAGTGAGAAATAACAAGTACAAATCTTCATAATAAAGAAAAAAAGTACCTGATTAGAAAGGTAATCCAAAGAAGACTGTTGATCATCCATCATGTCTCTTACCAGTTTTTTTGTACTTCTGGCATATTCAGCAAGAGAATTCTGCAAATTTCCTTCAAAAGAAATATTTACATCCATTTTTTTTATATAACTCTAGAAATATTCTTGACTGAATGACAACACACTGATTTATGATATCTAAGTGAATACTGAAGGTGTTTTACCTTACGGCACCTAAAAGTGAAATGAAGGTAATACAGAGACCACAGATTAAAGCCAAAGGTGCTAAAAACTTCAGACTTTCTGATTGCAGTAAAGACATCTTAAGAAGTGATGGCTCTTCTCATGTTTTGAAGAAGAAGTTAATCTTATCCTTGGGAAAACTGGACAACCAGTTAAGGAATACCACAGAAAAATAAATGGATATGATAAAAGACAGATATATAAGGTTTCTTGTCACCTTACATTTGCTCATTCACTGCACTACTCCTGGTTTTTGCCCTGATGCTAAAAATCATGATCATAATCATCATCATAATGACATATAATTAATAATATATATTTTAAAATCATATGTGAAAACCAATAATTTACACAATTATTTTCTGAGGCTGATTGTATAATTTGCTGTGTAGTTTATCAAGGCAGTGAATGGAGAATGTCCTGTGTAAGCCTTTATAAAAGGTAAGCTGAAGTACATATTTACTCCCATGTAACTGACTGACTAACTGACTAATTACCTACCTCCCACTTTACACCCCCACACCCAGCTATGATGTTTAAATGAGGAACAGACATCCTCCTTTTCCTCTGTAATGGAGAGAGATACTGACATTCAGAGGATAACAGATGTAGGTGGGTTGTGCTGCTGCTTGGATTTGCCTGTCTTCACCAATGATTATACTTTGTCACACCAGCTGCACCCCAAACACAGGGTAACCCAAATTTTCTGAACACAGTTTGGGCAGCAGGGTCACAAGGCTGTCACGTGTGCTCAAGAAGATTAAAAAATAAATTTGTACAGCATAGCGTAGCATAGGAAAGGATTGCATAGCATGGCACTGCATAGCTCATCACTAAAAGTATTCTTGATGAATACATACTGCACATGTAATGTTTGTCCCCTCGTAAAATTTCAGCTTGAGCATCACATGGTACAAGGCATTGTTCTTTCTGTTTTGAAATATCTGCAGATTTATTTTTCTCTTCTGCCTGGAGTGGTTCCTCCACAGCTCCAACATTCCTTGTGTCCTGTTGTACCAAACAATGGAGGGGGAAATAAATTGAACATAAAGCATATATAAAATAGCTCAGCCTGTCAAAATGAAGTAGATTGCCCTACGGGCCTTCCTTCAAAACCTGTTTATTAAAGCTTTATCAAGCGATAATTGACAGAGCTGAGACCAAAACCGATTAGGTGTTCTCTGCTTAGGCATACCTCAGAAGAAAAAGATAGTGTCAGAGGTAAAGAATAACCTCTATAATTTAAAAAAAATACCACCACCATTTCTGGTGAGGTATTCCACTTGTGAGCACTGGAACTGAGGGTAAGAGCATGCAAATCCTGCATTTTAGAAGCTCATGGTTTTGGAATCACCACACCCAACAGACAACTCAAATGCTAAGGAACTTATTTTCCCTGGAAAGGAGCAGGCTTTTGGATTTACCAGATATTAGCAAAATACTTTTACTTTTGAAAATCCCTAAATTAATTATTTAGACTCGGATCAGGGAAATATTTGCATAAGTTTTTAACTTATGCATACAAGCAGTCCTGGGATGATTTGCAGACCAATTAACATTAAAAAAAATAATATTTTAAGTATTCTTATAGGGGGAAGAATAAAGGTACAGTATTCATGGGCACATAATTATCTGAAATAGCAACACTAATAGCATTAGTAAAAGAAGTTACACCTATTAATGTTATTTTTAAATCATATTTTCATATTTAATAGTTTTTCTTCCATGGTGGCAAAGAACATAAAATAAGGGAATGCCTCTGAATCATCACTTAAAGACATTACTAAAAGTAATTCCCAAAATATGCATCATTGTCAAAAGAGTAAGCAACATATTTTCATATGAGTCCTTGTTTGATGATTTCATAATCTCAGTAAATCATTTGTAGTATGTTCATATATCGTGTTTTCAAATGTAAATAGGATCCTTAGAAATGTCAAGATTTTAATGAAAAAGAAAACTTATTTATATTTGAACACATCTTCAATTGGCACTACACCAGCAAGCACTGAACAGGGGTTTTTTTCCGGATTTTTGCTCTTAAAAAGTGAGAGTAGAAATTTTAAAAAACTGTTAACAAGGGGATTTTACAAAAAAAAAAAGGTTTCTGAATTACTAGTATAATTGCATTTTGTGTCTGGAGAATGGTAAAGAAGTAAAAGAATATGTGTCTTTAATTTTGAAATAAGCACAAAATAAAGGAAGAAAAATTATATAGGAGTTATAAACAGATCACTTGAAACTTATAAATAGGACACTTGAAAGTATGGCTTGTTCCAGGGCTATCACAGCTACTCACCAGATGTTCAATTAAATACTGCCAAGCAAATATTTTTAATCAATATTTATCTTTAACAAAAGCTGACATGAAACAGGCAATTAAGTCTGATCTCAGCAACTCAAGCAAAAACTGCCTCTGCCAAAACCAATAGTTACTCTGCATTTACAGACATGCAGATGAGATTAGAAATATGACCCAAAAACTTGAGCTGTGATAAAGGACATTAACACAAAAATGTTCTAATGTACTGAATTCCTACAATTTCAGTGTAGTTTCTTTTCTCTGTCTGAAAAAAACCTGATTCTCCTGTATTTTCATCTCTATCTTGAATAAAGCCACGTTTTTAAAACATCTGTCACTTTTCTGAGAAATTGTTCAGTTACATTCATTATCTTATCTAAACAAAGTAATTGAAAATCTTACCTTCGGTGAACAAGGTTCGTCATTATTTATGACAGTCTCTCCTAAACTGAACAAAAAAATATTAAGACAAATCATTGAAGTTACCCTAAAGTGGTGGTTCATCTTTTACTTGAAGAAATGCAAATGTTTTGATAGGTTTCAAATTTCTGTGGAAAGAATTGTACACTAGGCAGGCCTGATCTAACTGTTTGGGAATGTCTACAGCACAAAGGGCAGACAACACAACACTCCTTCATTGCCTGGATTTAATAAATCACATTTCAACTGCACAGTAGATTTTATATATTACTGCTTGCATCCTGAGGGAAATTACTGCTTATCACCTCTACATGACACATCAAACATATATATTTTCATTGTGATAAACTCTGACAGATATTCTTATATGCTATTTTTGAGCATGTGTGTATATTTGGCATGAGTGATCTGGGCTACTTGAAAGAAAAACTAGTATTACTCGATGTTTTTAAATTTTTATGAAGTTTTTTATCATTAAAATTAAGATGTTTGTATTGTCATGGTGGTAGTGCACTAGAACAGGCTGTGGAGGCAATTTTGAAATATGTCATCAAAGTAAGTTCAAAATAGAAAAAAACCCATTATTTTAAATAAGTACTTTGTATTACACAGAAAATGTTTTACCAGGAGGGTAATAGCAGTATTTTGGTCTCACTGGTAGCCCACCTGTTGTAACACAGGAACTGAGACAATCATTCAATGCAATGATTTTTAACTCTGAAAAAAGTCAAAGTACAAGAGAATGGCATGAAAAATAAGAAAATCAAATTTAGTCCACAGAAACTTCATTAAAACTATGAGGCACTTACAGTTTCCACACACTCAAGCCCACTACTTTCGTATCTTAAAAACTGGATCTGATAGTCTAACAAAAAAAAAAGTTCATAAAGGTCTAAGAGATTTAGAGAATTTAGACACATTAGAGAATTTAAATTGTTTGTGATCTAGCTGAATAAATGAAACCTCAGCTTCCAATGTATCACTGGGAAATACACTGTCTACAGGATCTTCAGAATACACTGTTGCACCTTACACTGGTACAACAAATCAATGCTCCAAATTTGTCTTGATAATATGGTTCATCTCCACCCCTATCTAAAGCTGGAATACACTAGAAATAGCTTTTGCTACTAAGATTTGTTGTGAGCAGGGGATTAATACACGTTTGAATCCAATATTTTCTTTAAAAATTAATAGCTAAATGGTACTAAGCACCTGTACCTGAGAGGAGCATATTCAACTACCTGTGAAATTGTGAATGATTTTGGCTCTTCTGTATCTCTCAAAATCAAATTTTCAATTTGTTCCAAAGTACCACACGGCACATAATAGTTTTCCAATATGAGACTTACTAGGGTTTAATTAGTGCATCAGTTGATGCTCTCTCAAGAAGATGCACGTTGTGATCCATAGTTCATTCTCAGAAAGAAGGTGAAAAGATGTCACTGTTGAGCGCTAGCCGAGTGCAAGAACCAGACTGGATTGGGTGAGGCGGAATTCTGATTTTATTATTTAATTCTAAAACTTATATAGACTTTTAAAAGTTTCTCCGGATTGGGTCAATTCAAAACCTCCCCCTAGGCCCATAGGCCAGGTAGAACTGCCCATCTTTCCAGAGACAGTTTCAATAACATCCAAACCTTATCTTTATTTATAGAACACAGGGAGAAGAAGAGAAAAATTCCCATGGGAAAGAGTCTGTGCTACCACAAAAAGATTTTCATGGCTATCTGTGTATCATATTAAAGGCAAATGAACAGTTTTTCTTCCTCTTTCTATGTACATAAATATGCAGAGGTGAAAAATTTCAGGAAGGAATGGTTAAAATAGTCAGAACATTAACTGAACTTCTTCTCCCATGCAGTTGCCTACACAGGAGGAAAGCTACAGGACATTAGCAGATTAATCCTCCACCAGAACAAGAAGGAAAGAAAAATATTTTTTCTGCAGCCGCACAGCTTTGCGCCAGCCTTCAAATAAGACTTGTAATAAATTCAGAATCCATCCCACAAAGTTTTAAGAGCTGATCTTTATCCTTCACTGGAATATCAGTGTCTAGCCCACAGTAAAATTTATAAAACTTCTTTCAAACCAGCTGCCAGAGCAGGATCTTCCATTCTGTAACTACTTGAGATCTTTAACTTAATTTCTTGCTGTCTCAGAATAATCATACACTTCTGAATTACAAGGCCCTCAGCTTGTCACCTTTTTGTCCCACAGTCTGAAAGATGTGAGGTTACTCATGAGAAGGAATTATCCAATAACTGTAAAGAAGGACTATGAAGACTTAATAAAAAAGTAAACAAGGGAAAGACAGATATATAAATACTATTCTTAGTTCTACATCTCAGAAGGTATCTTAAGGTGAAGCTGCAAGTTGTGCTGTATTAGATCAAAATTTTCAATAAATCTAAGGAAGCTCAAATTCTGCATGAGTTGACCACGAACTTCAATCTTCCTATGTGCGACATAGGCCCAAACTCTGTAGTTTCCCAGCTCTGCTTCAGTTCTGCTTGGGTGACTCAGTTCTTCATCCTGATAAAGCCTTCTACTGCATCCTAAATGAAACAGCACATTTATCAGGCAAAGTGGGATTTTAAATGGGTGTGTGGGTTGAAAAACACACAGCGGTAAAGTGACTACCACTTTTCCGCCTTTTGCAACACAACAGAGCAGATGGGGCAAAGAAGTGGTGAATTTGGGGTTAGTATTCTGAACTAGAGGTGAAAGACTTTCATTTTAGGCTCATCATCTCAACTGCAGTAACTGGGATACTATAAATATTAAGAACATTTGGCAATCTGACCACCAGTGGTCTTGAATGTAAAATGGTAATAGCAACACCCACTTCACGAACTGTGCTACAAATATGGGGAGGGGTCTGTGGAGAAAAGTATTTCACAAATGCAGAGCACTATTTTTACCTTCCTAGTCAAAGACATAGAACAGCTGCATACTGGGGAAAAAAAAAAAAAAAAGGAAGAATTGGTTTAAGCTCAAATACACCAGCCAAGAAATGTCTCACTAGGAAATCACCAAGGCATTTAGCCTATTGCTGACAGCTCATCCAAGGCAGGGCAATATCCCAAGACAACACACCCTGCTTTGCGTAAAAAAAATAAATTGCAGTCTTAAGAACAAACCGGGTTTTTTTTTTTTGTTTTTTCTTTCTTTTTTCTTTGTGTAACTATACTTATAGAGTTTTAAATACTTTTCTATAATATTTTATACAATTTTAATCTTTTGCTTGTTGTGATTTCTGCACCCTGCGGTTAAAAAACCAAAAAGTTGATGGTGTTAACTCCAAGTCTTCAACAGGCCTAAGAGACACCCGCAGAGCTCTGCAAACCCGCACGCACGGTCGGGGCGGTGTTTGCCCACGAGAACGCGTTCGCTCGGATACCGGGTGTATTTGGGGCTTTTAAAGGTCATCCCGCTGTTTACAGAGCTGCAGAGGATGGAAAGTCCAGTGAGAGCCAAGCACCGGCCCTGGCACGCTGTCCGGCACCGCTGTCCCTGACGAGACGGGACGGCGGGGAGAGTGCGGAGCGATTCCCACGCGTGGCTTCCACCCTGGCACGGGCACGGACAAGGACCTGCCTGGTGAGGCGGGTCCCGGCCCGCCTTGTCCCCTGCGCCCGCTTCGAAGCCATCAAATGCTGCGGCAGCCAAACCCTCTCCCCGCAGCGCCGCTCCCGCAGCGCCGCGGCCCCGCCCCGTTGCGAAGGAAGCGGCGTCGCCGGTTGCTACGAGGCCGGGCAGGACGCGCAGAGTGGCGCGGCGGGGCCCGGCGCTGGCGGGCAGTGCGTACTCGGCGCTGAACCACGCACTGGATGGAGCCCGGCGGGAAGGCCGGCGGGGCGGCGCGGGGCCAGCAGCTCCCCGGGGCCCCGCAGAACCGCGCGGGAGGGCGGCGGAGCGTCCCTGTGTATCCTTCCTGAGGCGATCCCGGACCGCCGGGGCCGGGCGTTTCTCGGGACCGGCCGAGCCCTGCGAAGGGGGGCCGGGGCCGTAGGGCTGCGTGGGGCCCGTGTGGGGCGGCGGCGGGGCCAGGGCGGCGGTGTCCCAGTCCCCGCCCTGCCCCGCGGTCAGGGACCACCTCAGGGGTGTCTTCAGATTAAAATTTGTACATTGTGGATTTTCAACTGCCGTGGGGAAAGTTGACTTCTCAAGCAACTTCGGAGTTTTCTTGTTTTCCCTCTTCTAGCAGATTATGCCATTAGGAATAGTGTTTTCCATCTTAACTTGGGGGTTCTTTTTTTTTTTTAATTTTAGTGGTAAGAACTACTGACACAAACTCTTAAGATCCACCTGCACAGTGCTACTTAAATAATTACTAGCCTTAAGCAGGACTGATCTGGCTCTGTGGGGAGCTTTTATTTAGTGATGTTAAATCAATTTCAGTGTAAACAACTAATCCTTCAGGGTGTGAGGGAGTGTTTACCATTTAACATTTCCCCTGTGATACCTGCATCCTTATGTCAGAGGTTTAGATAACTACACAAAATGTTCCTTCAAATGAACATAATAAAGGTGGGATTTTTCAGGTGGTGGCATCCTGAAAGATAAGTGCAAAGCCTCTCCTAAAATCCCGGTAAGAAGTAAAATGCAATTACATTTTTTTCTGGATGAGCGTAAAGTTAGTTATGACTATAAGATACAATTATGGGACCTAGTCTTGTGTACTTACAATCAGCATTTTGTACCTGATGGATGAAGTTTGCCCTTTCCCGGAAAGGTATATAAGATCAATCAAACAGGCTATTATGTCTTTTAATGAGCAGTTTGATCCAGTTTCTGTTATCCTTAACACAATCTTAGGGGTAGAGATTTAATGTTTCATTTTGAACAGGATTTAGAAGAAGAACGTCGGGCACTGAAAGAGGATCAAAAATTACATCGGAGCAAGGCGATGAAATATTTGATGGAGACAAACAGAAGAAGAAGGCAAGTAACTAGGGTTCCTTTAGTGGAGGATTGCAAAAAAAAAAAAGAAAACCAAAGCAAAAAGAGTCAAAACCTTGAGACAGATCAATGTATCTCTAGTATTTTCATGTTCAGTTTGAGAAATAGCTCACTGCTTTGGCCTAGAGGAATCTAAGCTAAAAAGTTTCACCAATCGAGTTTCTTGCTATAAGACAAATAAAATATAAAAATAGCAATGTTCTGATTTACTTGCTAATTTTTAGAAACTCACTGTAGTCACATCTTGTATAAACTAAAGGTAAGTAGCACTTTTATCTTGTGGCTCTGATCTGCATTTCTAGTGTTTTGGGTTTTATTAGCTTCAACGGATGTGTGAAAAATGCGCTCAGCTGCACAGCATGGGCCAGCAGGCAGGCAGTTGCCTTCTGAAGTGTGTGCTTTTCTGTCTGCATGGCATAACAGCTGCACAGCCTCCCCTTCGTGGCGAGGCTTTGTGCTCCCACTTCCCAATAAACACAAAGCAACGTCTTTCTTGTACAGGATTATATTTATAATAAAGTTATTTTGTACTGACATTTTCAACAGAGCTTTGCATAGTCTGTCTTTCTGCATATATGAGAAGGTAAAGCCGTGAAATATTCTGTGACAAATGGATTAAGTAAATTATGCACTGAAATGTCTCAGTGAAGTGCTGTAAGTAGTTTAATAGGCATAGAGGTCTTTTTCCTCACACTGGGATGGTGCTCACATGTACAGGGGGCTCAGCTGTGTGTCCTATAGAGGCAGATGGGTTCCTCCTTGCAAGCCCCCAGCCTCAGAACAGCTTCCTCTGCCTCTTGTTAACTCATTAATGCTCATGCCCTACAGTTCCCCTATCAGATGACTTCTGTTGCACAATGTTTACTTGTTGGCATGTGTTCATAACTCATAAGAGAGGTGGTATATATTGTTTATATTGCCATTTTAGCCTGACAGCATGTGCTGTCAACTTATGTTTTGAAACATAAAGAAAAATGGAAGAGGAGGTATAATCACCTGTGAGTGATTAAAGAGAGAGTGTGACCCACAACCTTTGCAGATAATAAACTGAGTCTCAGTTGAAAAATTTAATACCTAATTTCATTTTCTGGAACAGAACCACTGTAATGCTACGCATCTCAGATGAACACTGTTTATTGTATTACTGGTCTTGAAATATTATACTGTAGTGTAAAAGCAAATACCAGACAGCCTGCATATTTTTGACAGACTGGTGTAAAGTAATACTCATGGATCCATAAATACATTTCCATATGTATTTCATTGCAGCCTTAAGAAACACAATATAAATCCAAGTTACTCAGGTGAGCCACTTAAAAATTTAGGTATGCTATTCATAAAATGAAGTCATTTGAATTTGTGATAATTGAGAGTGGCATAATTCTTATCACAATAAGCAGTTCAAATGGAAGTCTGTGGTAACTGAAAAGGAGTAACTTGTCTAATGTTAGATAGCTAGTAAGTGCATACAATGTTATAAGGTGTGACATATAATTAAAAATTAAAGGTCGCTGCATGTGTGCAGGAAAGTAATTTAAAAATAAAGTTCCTCGAATCTGAATATTTTTTCCTGACAGTTATGCAGGTAGGAATTGATTGATCAACCATCAGGTCTTGTCTCAAAACTATATATGAGCCAAGTTCCATTAGCGTTCTTACACATGTGAAGGTATTAGATATGATGATGGTTTCCCAAGGGTAGCATGACTTTCTTAAACTCCACATTCTCACCTGGCAGCACCTAAAGTTATCCCTGCCAGGGATTACAGGCATGTATCGGGAGTTATTCTTGGCACTGCTGGTGTATGATTTCAAAAGAGAAATTGTATCTTTTGTATTTTTTATATGGAGAGTAGGAATGAGTGCACTGTGAAGTGTGACAGTCCTTTTTCTACCTCTAACCTTCACACAGAATGGTTGAGGTTGGAAGGGACCTCTTGAAGTCATCTGGTCGAACACCTCCACTCAGGAAGGGCCACCTAGAGCTGGTTGCCCAGGACTAGCTTTTGAGCTTCTCTGAGAATGGAGACTCCACAACCTCTTGGGGCAAACTGCATCAGTGCTCGGTAATCCTTACCAAAAAAAAGTGTTTCCTGATATTCCAAGGGAAGCTTCTGTGTTTCAGTTTGGTCCCATCAGCAGGCAGCACTGAAGACAGCCTGGCTCTCTTCTCTTTGCACCTTCCTTCCAGGTATTTAGAGATGTTAGTAAGATTCACTTGAGCCTTCTCTTCTCCAGGCTGAACAGTCCCAGATCTCTCAGCCTTTCCTCCTAGAGAGATTCTCCAGTCCCTTCATCATCTTTGTGGCCCTTCATTGGACTGTCTCCAGTCTGTCCATGTCTCTCTTGTACTGAGGAGCCCAGAGCTGGACACAGTCCTTCAGCTGTGGCCTGTCCAGTGCTGAGCAGAGGGGAAGGATCACTTCCCTCTACCTGCTGGCTAAGCTTAGCCTAGTGTAGTTCAGGATACCACTGACCTTCTTTGCAGCAGGGCTGGTCCCTTCTCCCAGGTAACAAGTGCTACAGCATGAGAGGAAATGGCCTCAAATTGCACCAGGCGAGGGTTAGATTGGATGCTAGGAAAATTGTCTTCATGAAGAGGATTGTCAAGCATTGGAAAAGGCTGCCCATTGGAGCAGTTCAATGCGGTACTTCAAGATGTGGTTTAGTGGTGGACTTGGCAGTGCTGGGTTTGTTGTTGGACTTGATGAACCTAGGGGTCTTTTCTAACCCAAATGATTCTATGTTTCTATGTTTAATGAAGATGTTAAAGAGGATTGGGCCCAGTGCTGACTTCTAGGGTTCACCACTATGTACTGGCCTCCATTAAGACTTTATGTCACTAATCACCACCCTCTGGGCCTGACCATTCAGATGGTTTACGTTCCACCTCTGTGTCTGCTAATTCAGCCTGTACAACAGCATCTCATTTATGGGGATCATAGGGGAGACAGTACCAGCAGCTGTAGTAAAGTCCAAAGAGACAATATGCTCTCCCCTCATCTACAGGACTATCATTTCTTTGTGGAATTTTATCAACTTAATCAAGCATTACTAAATTTAGTGTCAACCTTAAGTTTATAAATTTTCTCCTAAAATAGTAAAAGCAGTGAATTCCCTTTAGGAAGAAGCACTAGTGAAGATACAGGAGAGTTTCTACTGTCTTCTTAATCTTGTGTCATTTAGGTTCATTCTCTTCAGATTGCTTTGTGGAGGAAAACTTTTCTGTGGGTTTTTTTTTGTATTTTTTTTCAGGAACCACCAGCAGACCTCCTTTAAACAAGATTATACCGAAGCACTTTTTAAGCTAATGAGAACTGCATATGCATATGCAAGGTTCTTGCAGATTGAGGTCTTCTGTTTTCAACCTTTTCTATATGTACTTGTTATGAAACTTTCCCTGACAGTCTAGTATTTATTTGTTGTCAATACTTCTAAAATGCAGCTCCTTCACCATTAGAAATACTCAACTTCTACAAGCTATGCTCAGTTAATTGGTTTAGTTGTAAAAGACAAAAACATCACTTGCTCGGAAAAGAGCAAGGATAGCTTTGGAAAGAAAAGTCTCAATAAGTTAAATCACAGATCTTTTTCAACCCCTCTGATGTTTCTTTGCATCTCTTGTACTGACCAAGCTCCTTAGTTTTATGTTAACAACAGTACTTCAACACAGCAAAAAACCCTAGCCTACAGTTTATACAAGTTGCCTGAGTATCAAGAAAGTAATTTCTTTATTGTCTCACTGATACATAAAGTTGCAATTTCAAGATCAGATTAAGAATCAAATATTCTCTGGGGCAGTAGCTGGCAGATATTTTGTTTAAATAACAGTATTCTGAAAATAAGAGCTACTGACTAAGCACATACTTGATGCAAATGAATAGGATATCATATTTTATGTTTCTATAATACACTGCTTTTTAAATACCAGCTGTCAGTTTTGCTGGGGACTATAGAGTTCGGGCTGTTACTGCTCAGTTCAAAATATGCATCCCATTTTACTGTGATGTGACTGTCTGCAGGTAGGTGGTTCATTCTGGAAATGCAATTGTCTATGTGCATTTTAAAATATACTTTACAGTCAGTTATCTTGGTTCAGTATTTTGAATTACCTTGAAATAGCTAATCCATCTCTTGAAACTGGGGAAGGAAATTTATATTGGTTTCCAATCTATTCCCAATCTATTGTTCTTTCAGTAATATTTTATTTTCAACGTATGTACAAGCTTTGTGCTCCACCTACTGGCTGATTAACATTGATTATTTAATAAAAGATCTTTAAATTATTCATCAGTTTTTTTGATAGAGAATGAAAAGCAGTCTACAGCCAGAAACACGAGAACAGTGTCAGCACTTGGTAAATAGAGAGGGCAGAGTGTTAAGAATTTTGTATTTCTTTCTACGTCAGAATGGAACTGTGAAAAGTAGGTCACAGGTGTAACCATGTGGACCTGAAATGCAGTATTGCCATTTCTGATAACGGGCTACAGGACTGTGCTGAACTTGCGAGGCCATGGAACACATGCGTGCCAAGCTTGCTCTCTTTGAACTTTTCTTGACCTGACAGCAGCTTTGTTTTGCTGGGTTCAGCTGTAACAGCAATTTCTCTAATAGACCAGGTGTCTGTGGCTAATTTATTTTGCCTTTGTTTATCTTTTTATTCTATGACCATAGTTTTCTATAGATAGCAGTAACATGCAGTTATTCTATGCAGAGAATGAGATATTTGTGACTTTAAAATAATGAAGTAGTGTAGAGAAATGCAGGCCTGGTGTGGTAGCAGAGGCCTTGAAAACTGGAGGTGCAGGATGTGGCATGGAGGAGTACAGGCAGGGGATAGTTAGAGCTGGCACACAGACTTGGCACCAGAGACCCCATGGCTATACTCACCAGTAGTCAGCTAAAGAAATGCAGAACTAGATCTGACAAATCTGGCTTTAAAGGTAACGAAGAACAAAAGAATAATATGTAATATACCTGGAAGGCACCATATATGGAATATTTGGAGGTACTGTGGAGCTACAGATTGACAATAATAGAGCAGAGGTATAAAAGTGTATTAGCAAATAAAAAAATTACTCCAAGTGGATCCTAAGGTGAGGGAGAAGAAAGCATTAACAGGAATATCCTGGTGGTCCTGCTGAAGAGACTCCAGATGCTGCCAGTTCACCCTAACATCCCAGCACAACCAGAATGAAACGACAAGCCTTGGGATGCAAAAGAGCAATGCAGGAATGAGCATCAGGAAAAGGGATAGAAAATCAATGTGTGAATAACAGTTCAAACTGTTTCATCACCATTACTGAGCCTTTTTCTGTATAGAAATATTCTAACAGTGTTATTATTTTTCAGTAACAATTCTGGATCAATAGCAATTGGACTCTTAAGATTTGAATTATGCTAACAAAAAAAAAGCATGACTATATGAGGTATGCTTGGGTTTTGCCTATGAACAAGACTTGGAATGTGACAACTGGTACACAGTGCAGGCAGCCCTCCTGTGAACCTTTGGGGCATATTGCAGGACAGCCCTCTGTGAGCCCCTACAGTATTGTAAGGGTTGGTCCTTCTGAAGCTCTCGCAGCAATTTCAGGCTGTCTTTTTGTATTCAGCATACAATAATCAAAGAAGATGAAGGAATAGATTTAATATGTGTTCCTGGTCTTGGTAAGTGTCTCAGATAAAAAAGTTGACTTTTGGGCAATGTCCACAGATCTTTTTAAGGACATAAGATTGCTTCCTGTTTGCCCATGAAGGGAATTTTGAGTGTGACGCCACATTCTAGCCTTTTTTTGATCCTCTTGTAGTCATTGACTATACAAATACCTCCCTACCTCAATTTTAAAATTACTGTGCACTGGTTTGAAACATGATATGGCAGTGGAAGAATAATATCAGCTCAGTATCAGAAGGTTCATTTTATAGCATCCCATACACACTGTATATATTTATTTTTTAATTATCATTTTCATCCAAAGCAGTAGTAAGCATTTAGTCCACCTGGGAATGTAGCATCTGTCACTTCCCTGTGAAGACAATTTCATAAAATTAACCAGGAAATAGTTCCACCATCTAGTCATACTGTTTTTAACATAAAAATGCCTTCCACATAATGTCTGTATATGTGAGACGGCTAAGTATTTTAAGTTTCGTATTCCAAATTCTCCATAAACATTTTGGCAGCTGTTTCAAAAATTGCTGCACCACTGGGTTGTTTACAGTAGACAGAAAAATTGGGTTAAAAAAACACCAGGCAGGAAATTCTTCTGCTAACTATCCATCTTAAAGCCATGCTCTTTTGCCAATGTTACATCTGTGATATGAACCTAAGGTAGTGGCTTAAGGAGAGTGCATGAATGAACATTTGCTTTAACTGTTTTTTTCTAAGATGTAAGTGTGCATTTTTAAAATTATTTATTTTACATAAGGCACCTGGGTGTTACAATTTACATTCGGCGAGGTCAAGAAGTTAATAAGGCTTCACCGAATAACTTTAATGCATTTCCTTACATTAAAATAAGAATCTTTTTTCTGCTTCTTGTAATCCAAACCAAATGTGATCATGATGAGCTGTGGTGAAAAAGACCTCTTGTATCAGCATCTGGACTTGCTCATTTCCAGCTATATGGAACAGCAGTCCTTTTTTTAATGCCAGTTATTAGGAATGTAGAAGAGTGCAGCTAAGTCTTATTCAAAATCATTTTTAAAAATAAATAAATAAAAACTCTGTCAGAATTTCCTTTTTTTCTTTTTGGAGTTGTATGCTGGAATTACTCCAGGTATAAAGTTGTAGAATTTCCCATGTCTGAATTTAACAACTACAGTTCAACTAAAGGCCTTCTTGGTCAGCTTCTAGAAATATTAAAGGGCATCAAGAAGAATGTATTTAAAGTACTCACTAAGATAAGCAAGTCTGTTTCCTCTTTTGTGATTTTCATTTAGTCAAGATAAAATTGCAGATTTCTGTATTAGATTTTAAAGTGAGTGAAATTAGGGAATACTGAAAGTGGACAATGAACTCTAGTGCTACTTTTTAGTTCTAACATGTTTTGACAGCCATGTATATATGAGTTTTCAAAATAATGAAAGTTCTTTGTCTCTCTCTCTGCTACATTTTGGCTTCCAAGTGGATTAAAGTGGATATTCTTGTATAAGTGTATACTTGGGAATTAGTTGGCAGTTTTCCTATTTTTTTACTATTGTGCAATTACAGCCTTTAAGCTGTCTAAAATAAAAAGTACCTATTTCAAATTATTTTTGTGTTTGTTTTCACAGGAGATCAGTCATCACTTTGAAGGGGTACTAGAGAGGGTCAAGTTGAATATTTCAGTTTGAACTTTTTCCCTGAAAAGCAAAGGGAAGAATAATTAAAATAGCTTGGGTTAAGGAGTAGCTCTGCAAAGTAGCAGCTTTGCTCCATTAAGTAAGAAGAACTATGAAGTTCTGCTGGTGATTAGAGTTATGGGAAGGTATCTTACTGTGATGAGAGGAACAAAGAACATGTGGCTAAACATTTCTTTCCACTAATGCTGGCTAGAGGGGGACCCTACCTAGTGTACTAGTGACCTGTTAAATTACATTTCTAATACACAGATGGGAAATTCCCGGCTGTGGTGATCTTTACATGGCAGGCTTTGGAAGTTTCACTTGGAGACCATTACTTTTACAGTATTACTACTTCTAGAATATTCTACTTTTAGAATTCTAACTACTAGTTAGAATTCTACTTTAGAATTCTATTTAGAATAGAATGTTTCCAGGGGAGGGGCATCCACAACCTTTCTGAGTGACCTGCTCCAGTGTTTCACCATCCTCACTGTAAAAAAATTCTTCCTTATATCTAGTCTGAATTTACCCTCTTTTAGTTTAAAACCATTAAATATGACTTGCCTACATAGGCACTGTGCCAATAAATATACTGAGTATATTTCAGTGAAGGAGATAGTTTGTCAGTAAAAGTTGATGCTTCTGTCAGCAGGAGAAAAGATTCCACATAGCTTCATGAAGCTCATGCCTACTGAAGGAAACCTTTGTGATGATGGTTGTACTTGACTAGAGCCTGCTTTGCTTTCCAACCAGTGAGAGGACACATTTAACATATTTATTATTAATAACTGATTCTGTTAAATATAGTTTCACATTACTGTTTTATCCCATTTTGTGCTGCTGATCTGGTTGTCTTTGAGGAAGCTTCTTAACAACTGCAAGTTGATACTAACTCTTGCATATTTATAGATAAAAGCTGTAGTTCCTTTGTGTTATTGCTAAATAACAACTTTTAAACTGTTATTATTTCCCCAACAGCTTGTGAAAAGCACACAGAGCATTTGCAGTTAACCTTCTTACTGATATGCTCACTGTGATACACTTATGTCTTACTGTAAAGGCTGTTGTAAAAGTCACACTGGTGACAAGAACTGGTCGAGTCTGCATGTTCATTCACACATAAAAAAGAATCAAGTCCCTAGTTGAGGCTGAAGAATAAAAATATGTTGTGACTCTTCTTCACCACTGACTGTCCCATTTACATGCAGACAAACTATAAAAATCCAGCTGTGCTGAAGTTAATAGTGTTTAATTTTTGGACAAGCAAGCCTTTGCACTAAAATGGCAAGTTGGTAAGCAAGTAAGTTACTAATATTTTGGTAAATGTAATTCATAAACTTTTTCTTCTTAAACACAGAGCCTTTGAAGAAAGACAGAAGGAAGAAGAAGAAAAAGAACAAAGATTTAGAGAACAAGTTCTGCAGCAGAGGAAAATTAAATTCCAGGAGGCAACTGCTAAGTTCCAACGTGCTCATCAGTCTTTTTCTCAGCACAAACAAACAGGTTTTTAAATTAAAAATTAACCATTATTCACAATACAAGTGTTTTTATATTCACAGAATCAGAGAATAGTTAAGGTTGGAAGGGACCTCTGGAGGCCATTAGTCCAACCCCCCATATTTTTTTATTAGTACAATATAATTGAAGCAAACAGAACAATTAACTTCACTCAAAGTAATTGAATTCACAAAAGCAAAACAACTGACAAGAAGCTCAGATCTGATACATATGACAATTGAGTAGAGGGAATAAAAAGAAAAACAGAAATTTTTTTTCTGAAAACTGTGTTGTGAGATATTTCACTATATTCCAGTCACAATAAGTACATGACCTCCTTCAGGTATTGTGGCTTCCTGGGTTTTCCCCACTTTTTTGACTGCAGTGTGCTTATTGGTTGCAGTACTGTGCTTTCACAGCTGGGTAAGTGGTGTTACAAGGCCACTGACAGTTACTAGGATAGCAGAATGATCCCCTCTTTGAACCTTTGAATATGAAATATTCAAGAATGTGCATTTTGTTTATCATTACGTAAATGCAGTCCTAGCATATATTAATATGGTACATAATTTTTTTTCTGAATTAGTCCACTTTCTAAGCTGTTCTCTTGCTGGGAAGTAATGATCACTTCAGCTCAGTTCCTGCTTTCTTGGAATCAGTGCAGATTGGCAGGAGTTTGTAACAGTATTGGCCAAGTCTGATTTCCCGTCAACCTTTCAGTGTTCAAATGCTTAAGATATGGTCTATTACTTAGTTATTCTTTAACAGACTTACTCTCCCAACTGCAATTGTGCCAGCTGTGAGGTAATGTCTCTGCCTTCAAGATCAAATGTCAGATTAAAATAACAAAATAGAACAGTACTGGTTTAGGGCTTCTTCATAGCTCTACTGATAGCCCAGACTACGTAGCAATAGAATGAATCACAATTTTTTCTCTTGGTTTTCCTTTATAGAAATTCTGCCTCTACTACTCTCTACCCTACTTCCACTCGCTTGAAAGGGGCAATACATTGTGCCTGTCTGGACTCCATCTTTCCCCACTGGTTCAATTATTAAGTTACAATTTGGCCTCTGTAAAATACCTGTAAGCCAAAACTTTGGCTTAGTGCATGAGTGGAATAATCATGATGTAAAAACAAAGTTAGATTTTTTTAACCTCCTATTTTTTCTACAGTGCTATTTAAAAGCAAATAGCAAAACTGTTGAATACATATGTGACTGTAAACACTTAAATGGACTGGGATTTTGTTTCAGAGGAACTCAAGGTGCTCTTGTATGTCTAATAATGCTAAACTACTCTGTTTATTGTAACTGTCTGGATTTAGTCTTCCAAACTTCAGAAACGTAACCATTTATGGTAAAATATTCCAATTTAAAAAAACTTTTTTCCCATTGTGTGTTTTTAGGTCTGATCCCTCCAGTCCAGACAAAAGCAGCTTTTCAGTTAGAAGAAGCTCTTGAACAAATTAAAGGATCAGTTTTAACATCAGGACTGTGCTTGCCGAGCATAAACAAAATCAACTTCAGGTAAGCATTCCTGTTTACTCTGGTGATCAAAGGAAGTAAATGTCTTACTGTATTCAATAAAGAGCAGACTATTACCTTTAAGAAGTTGTAGGGCATTTCTCTTGTGGCAAAGAAAGCATTTCTGTGACCTTTTCCAATGAAGTATTATGCAACTTCCTTGAGTTGTTTGTGTCCATTTGGTAAGACAGCAGAGGAGACGGCACAAGCCTTTTCTCCTTAATGGAATTCTGGGAATAGTCAAGACTAGCCCAGTCTCCAGTCAGTTATAGCCTAACTCAGATTGCCATGGTTATCAAACCATTTGCTGTTCTCAGAACTATGAAGTATTCTGTCTAGGTGATTTCTTATCCAGATTTTTTTTTTCCCTTTTAACATTCAAGGATACTTTAGTTTATATGTTCACCCAAGTATCTTCTTTCCAGCTGTCATTACTTTATATTTCTCGTTCTCTACATGTATCAAGAGCATTCTGGTAACAATTTGACCTGTAATTTCATTTTATATCACATAGAATTTTATTTGCATACTTTTCACTCTACCCAAGCACTGTTTCTAAGATACCTTGACTTATTACAGAATGTTTATTCATACATAGTTTATGTACTGTGTTTCCTACTAGTTCCTGATTATCCTTTTCCTAACCTCTCAGTTCTTTAACATTTCAGCTCAGGGGGTTATTTTTGTTGTTCTTTTGTCATTCCTTTCTGCATTTTACTCATTTTCTGTGTGATATAAATTGTGCAGATGTTCAGAACAGAGAGAAATTCTGTCCAGAAGGGCTCTACCTACTTTTGGGCTTCAGTGTGTTCTTCATTGTGATATTAATATTCAACTTGTTTACATATCTCTGCTGATTAATACATTTTCAGGTGATAAACTGGTCAATTGAGAAAATATTTTATAACTCTTAGAGCTTAACACTCATGCTATTTGTCAGTCAACATTCATAGGATGATTGCAGCAACAAAAATAAAGAAACAAACAAGAAATCTACCTGTTAAATCTAGGTTTAATTTAGGGCAAAAATTGTAGATGTTTCTGAACCCCTTCTCAGGTTTCCTGATCATTTGTCTCACTTCACTCATAGGCTTGATTAAGGTCAGCATCTCCATGCTTCGTCCCCCTGCCTTTGTAATTTCTTTCTTTATTTTTCATGTTTTTCCAAACTGCTCCTTGTGCATCACATCAGTATCTCAGGACTTGTTCAAACCACTTATCATTTCTTACAATGCTGTCTCTCCATTTTTATTTGTGTAATTAAAAGAATTCAGTATCCTTTAAGAATGATAGTGTGTTCTTTTCCCAGTTTTCATTTTTTTAACCTGATTTCCTAAGGAAATTAAATTTATATTTTCATATTCTTTTACAGTTTGTGTTCCCCTAGTAATCAGATTTGAGAGAGAGCTAAGAATCTCGAAGTTAATTATATTTCTGTTAGTTTGAAATTAGAAATTGCTCAAGGAAAAAAAAAAATAAAAAGAAGTGACTCCAGCATCAGAAAGGTTTAAAAGTTGAGTCCACTGTGACCTGTTGGCAGATCACAAGACAGCTAGTACAGATAAAACACAAGAGCATTTTGAGAAGGTTCTCAACAGTGAAGGTTCTTCAAAGCTCACCAGTTCTGAGTCGTAAAGCTTTAAACATTTTGGGACTGGTAATAACTAACTCATATGAAGTAGTCAATACATTTCTGCATTTCTATTGCTTCTTACAATTCCATAAACACTAAAGCCAAAAATCTTGTGTCATCTTTAGAATTTACCCTCCCTCAGAAACAAAATGTATAGAATTGACAGTCCCCTTTTAAAGGAAGAAATTAATACTGTATTAAGTATGCAAGATAAATATAGCTTCAGACCCAGCTGAATATCTGTAAATTTTAAAGGATTCTAGAATTCAAAATGTCTGTGTTTTAAAAGGTGTAAAAAAATAAATTAAGCAACGGAGACATATTAAATCCTCTTGGAGAAAGGCAAAAACCCTGAAACACCTAATAGGTGTATTCTGTGCTTGCAGTAGAGCCATTTTGCTTCTACTAGGGTTTAATTATTGAATGCTAAAGCAAAGATTTTGGAGAACTCATTAGCCAACAGACACCGGGATGTTTGTACATTAGGTGTGTAATGGCACACTGCTCTTTTAACAAGATATATTTCCTTTTTGGTGTTTAAAAATAGTTGTGTTTGATTAAGTTCAGTCTTGGGATATAAACTTAAATACGACAAATCAAAAATGGTCTATGGAAAAGTTGGAGTGTTGAAACTCTAATAAATATAAATGGCCTAAAAATGTAGAAATTTTTATAAATATAAATGTTATAAGCACTCAAATAAATATAAAGAAAGTTGTGTGTGTCCAAAAAAACAAGAAATCAGATTTTTGGGGGGCCAGGTGTCAATCAGTCTGGTCCACAAAAACAATAAAGTTTTGGGATAGGGAGGATATCTGCCATTCAAAAGAAAACAGCATGCAGTTTTCTGAGTTCAATAAATAAATATGTGAAGTTGTTCTCCTTTTTTGCTGTCAGCCATCTCAACTGAAATAATAAATTCCATTTTAGACTCTCCTTAGGTCACTGCAATTAAGCCAACCCTTTTTGGAGTCTTGTATAAAATCTCCTGAAAAATAGCAATAGTCTTGATGATTTGAAAGTTTCCATTTACAATTGCCCTAAAATTATAAGTGCTGTGATAAATTAAAAAAAAAAAAAAAAAGTCTTACTAGATCATTTACCCACTTGAAACAAATCCACTAGAAAGAAAAGGGATAATTTTAGATGCAGTAAGAGAAGGCTCAGAAGAAAAACTTTAAGCTAAAGAAATTGATAGAAATCAAGGAAAGAGGTTATTGAATTTCTGTACATATATGAAACAGATATCTTCACCTAAGAGCTGGTCACAGAGCCCAGCTACACTAGATACTCTAAAGATATTTTTTTCAGGCAGCAAATACCCATTCTTTAACATACCACAATTATGACATTACACATCATCAGTGGATTTCGGCTGTCTAGTTACTACAAAGCCTTCTTGCTCTTAGAAGTAAGGGAACACCTGACAGCATCAATATAGTTACGCTCTACATAAGCCAACTTTATGGAAAAATAAAAAATTTCTTGGTTTTTTTTTTTCTCTTTTTTTTTGAAAAACATCCCTCCATGTTCCATTTCTGTAAATTACAAACTATTGGCTGACATTTTCATATTAATGCAGCCTGAGGCAGTCACCCAACAGCCCAATCAGAAAAGTCTCTTTATAAATAACAGAAGAGAAGTTTTAAAATGGAAAGTTTTGGACACTTTTAGATAGTATTAACAGATATTGTCAGGCTTTTCATCATTATTGACGGCGTATACTTTTGATAAGAAACATATTTAAAAGTGTACATTTGATGCATAGAAATAAGACAAAGTAATAATTTGCTTGTTTGTATCAAGAACCACAGATGACACTTCATCTTCATCAGCATCTAGAAGTGATTCTTTCCATCAGAAGCAGAATTCAGCAATGTTTGGCTTTGATGAAACAATAAAAGAGAGCAGTAGAACAGACATGGATAGTCACCAACTTCTCTTCCAGAAAAATCTGAAAGAAATGCGACAGCTCCTTGAAAAACAGCATCTCAACAACTTGGAGGTATGATATTTTCATGTGATTCATTTCAAGATGCTTTTAAGCGTGACAGAAAGTTTCTTCAATATGATAAAAATGAAAGTTCTGTTAAGCAGTCTTTATCAATTAGACAACACAGGAGGCACAATGTACTATGCCTTATCAATAGATTATTTTTAGTAAAATTGTACATGTTTTCCAGTAAGAAGTCAGAGATCTTTAAAAATATTTATAAAAACATTTTCACAAATTCATCCAAGATATCTGTTATGTTGTCCTTTTTTCCTATTAATGTAAGATTTGTATGTCAGACTTTTTGTCTCTGACATTGATAGCCGTTAGTCGATCACAGGAGTCTTGTGCTACCTCTGAACTTAAATTGGTGGTTTTCAGTGCACACCCAAGTTTCTGCTGTGCTGATTGTGACAGCTCAGCACAAAATTCTATAGGAGTATAATGACGGTATGTCAAATGTTGGTGGATTTTTCTGTTTGGTTGGTTTTTTCCCAATGTGTGGTGATATGTTAGAGATTGACTTCAAGTCTCTTGAGACCCTTTACTGTCATCTTTGGAAAAGCTGCAGGTGTACCACCAATGAGCTTTTTCTGCCTAAACTAATTTTTAGACCAAAAATCAGTTTTAAAAGTCACCTTAGAAACAGTGAAAATCAAGAACTGAGCTCTAAAGTGATTTCTTAGTGTACCTTTAATTGTGATTTTATATCTCAGTGTTGTCTTTGATTTTGGAAATACTGTCTTCAACATTACATTTTCTGGAAAGAAGAGGGCATAATTTGGGGCTCATTCTTTTATTTCTATAATACCTACTGGTATCTAGTGTCATGGTATCTGAAATAACCTGGGCTCCATGAAGCCCATCCCTCTGTTTTGGTCATGGCTGGAGGCATGAAATCATTGGTGGCCATACAGCAAGGTTTTTCCTTTTAATACAAGCATATGAATAACTTGTGAAAGACTTTAGGGAGTTCAGATATGGTCTGATATTGATGTTTCTAGGAGCATTCATCTCTGCCTTTGTATCTACTTTGTTCTGATGATTATTCATTAAAAACTTTGAGCAGCTGATGGCTAACAAAATTTCAGTCAGCTGGAGTGAGGTTCGAAAAAGTTGAATGGAAAGAAAATATAGTTTGTACTGGCAGTGATTTTGTTCTTGCTTATTTCTAAGCACAAAAGAAAGAAGAGAAAATGACAATTTATAGAAAAGAGCTGATAAACTGAATTCTAGATAATCACTTTACAAAAATACGAAAAGGTCTAAGCTTTTTTTTTTAATAATATCACATTTGCATTTCACTGGTATAGTGTTTGCAAATCTGTCCCTAAATGATGATGCTGAATTTGGCAGTAGCTGCATTAGAACATCTTAGAATTAGAAAACAAAATACATTCTCTTTGAAAAAAATATATAAAAAGATTCTTCCTAATGTATCTCAAGACTTCTATATTGGAGTGTTTTATCAAACAGAATTATCACTTCCTAATTGAATTCGAAGCACAAACTGCTATGAGTCATGCATAATTTTTTGCTTATAGTTTTTTCTAAGTGTTATCATCAACTTTGGATACTGTATATAGTGTAGGAATTTGTGTTTATAAATTAATGTATTTTTGAAAATACCTGTAAAAAAATTTTTGCTTTTTTTTCCAGAAGATATTTTTATGCTACCACTAGGGGTTGCTCAGCTTCTTTCCTCTGATAAATAGTTTCAAAATGTAAATATTTATACTTCAGACATTTGGACTTTCTTTCTTGAAATTGCATGCATTGGACTCTGATTAGAAAAACAGTCAAGAAAGCTATTCACCTTGTTCTCAGGCCTGAGTTTTGGAAGTTTAGTACTTGGATTGTGCTGGTGGCTGGTGTGCATGTGCATTGTGACTTCCTGTTTTGTGAATAGTATTTATAATACTCTCACTAATAAAATTTATGATTTATAATGATTTAGAATACTCTTACTGAAATCAATAGACTTCAGTAGTCTTGCTAGTACCTGTTGTCCAAAGTAATTTTTGAAATAAAAGTATTTCACTGTGCACATGCTTTACAGCCTAGCCGTCCATTGAGATCATTTGACCTCTCTTTGTTTCTGTTTTTACAGGCCCAACAGGATTATAAAGATTCCTAAAATTCTTTACCTTCCTACAGGGCAATAAAGTTCTATGTGAACCTTTACCAGTAGATTTGCTGTGTTCCCTGCTTTACATGTCTAAATATTTGTACAGATTCATCAGTAAGCCAAGGGTTTTAGTGACCATTCTACCGTTTTCCACAATTATTTTGCACAAAGTATTGAGAGCAGTAGATTTTATTTTGTGCAATAGTTGCATCTGAGCCACTACATGAAGTTATTGTTATATGTTCATGAGTATGTTCCATTTTGAAGAATTTAATACTGCTAACTTCTTTCACAAAAAAAAGGATTTGTCACACAGTCCTTTCCTGGTTTTATTGCATGCATAAATAAAATCTTTAAGGTGAAGCTGTTAGCATGGTCTTTAGGTAAAGCTGCATGCGGCTCTTCACCTAATAACATTAGTCCCAAGGTGCTTAACTTTTTTTTTAACTGTTAACTGATTATGTTGAAATTTTCCATTTCTGGTGCCTGCTTTGGACTGAATAATTTAGAAAATTTCCACTAAAATGGCTCAAATGTGACAAGGAATAGTAATTTTCAGGTATCTTTAGTCTTTTTCTTTTTGTCACCTCTTTAATTTCATGGCCATGCAACATTATTTTGGTCAGTGCAACATTTCTATGCTCTACCAGAAAAATACATTCTGCCTGAATTAAAATGACAGTATAACATTTTATCTCTATCATTTCATGTTTTAAACAAAATACTTGGAAGTAAGAGCTAATTCACAGACAAAACAGGTATAGATTATCATATGGGGATTTTATTTTCCTCTTCCCTCCTTTATATGGCCATAATTAGATTACTCAAGTGGTATCTATGAAATCCAAATTTAAATCCCTTTCTGACTGATTTGAAGTAGGATTTTTTCCTTGGCTC
This sequence comes from Aleadryas rufinucha, assembly GCA_013397815.1. Classification (NCBI taxonomy): domain Eukaryota; kingdom Metazoa; phylum Chordata; class Aves; order Passeriformes; genus Aleadryas; species Aleadryas rufinucha. The sequence continues at coordinate 42,451 of VZTH01005985.1, forward strand.
CCCTTTTTTTCTGAGCATATTGTGCAGTCGTTGAAGTACTCAGTACCAGTCTTTCTAAGGATACCATTCCCCTTGAAAGAAAACACTTCAATATTTATTGAAATAGGAATGGAACACCGGTATCATTTCTCAGAAATTGCAGCCCAGACCATAAGCTCAGCAGGTTATTCTTATGTTATCTCTAATACAAGAAAAATTTGTATTTCACTGTACTGTGTGTGTTTATACATGTTACGTGTAAAATCACATAAGTCTCTGAGGAACAACGAAGATTATTTTCTAAATGATGTTCCACTGAATGGTATGGACATCACCTGCCTTGCAGGAGTTCACTTGTAAGACTGTTAGCTGTTTGTGTTACTGTGCTTTTGAATTTCACAGTGTCTGTGAAATGGAGATGTTTCAGGTAACTGATGGGAAAACTGTAGTATGACTGGAATGAATTAACCAAAGGTTCCTTCTGCAAGGGGTGTTGTGTCAGTCTAATTCTTCAGAGCCAGAGGCAAGACCAGCATGGAAAAAAGGAGTGCTGTGTACAGAGTTTCTCCCAAGTATCAAGAACTTGTAGAATGCTCAGGGCTGGTTAGTGGGAAAACAGACTCTGATGGGGAGGCTTAGAATAAAATGGCATTGAAACAGAAGTCAGACTTGATTTTGTAGAGACCATTCAACAACTTGAAATAGGTTTCTATGGTCACCTTGAATCTACTTGTAAATGTGAGTGGTAACATTTTTATGTTGATCATTTAAATTATATGACAGACCTGAGTGATTTCCTTACTTATTTTCCTCTTGGCAAGAGCAGAGGTGTTCAGTTTTCCTTGGCTTTCAACCAGTATTGTGACAAACGGCTATCTTTCACATTATTTCAGTAATCCAAAATTCACATGTGCTATAAAGACAAATTGAAATATATCTCCAGACTAAATCATGTTATCCAAGTACTCCAACTTGTTTTGATTCTGTATTCCTCAACAGTAGGTTTTGGGGGAGCTTTTTCATAAAATAACTTATTCCAAGCTTGTGCTGTATAAAATCATACGACAGTCTTCATATCTGACAATCTGAAGTTCATTCAACAGTGTCTTTCCTCAGTTCAAAGCCCCTCTTGAACAGGTAATAATGTAGGATTGAAGCTGAAACAGCTTTTCAGTACAAAAGAGGTTGATTCAGAGTTAGACTAATACATGAATAAGGTTTTGCTTGTGGATAAGTTATGATTGTTATACACACAGCATAGCTCACAAACCACAGGAACAAGGAAATTGAGACTGTCCTCTAATATATACCTGATCCTCCTTTACAAAGCATATTGTTTTCTCATAAGCATTGCCGTACATATTAGCGTGACTCCATTATTGGGTTTACATTCATATACATGTATCCATGTATATATATATGGGAAATATTTATGCATAGCTATGCACTGGAGTATTTTTACCATACTTCATGACTGGTTTTGGAGTGATTTGTTTTACTGCAACAGAGTAAGATGTTCATAATGTAGCTGAAAGAAAGGAACAGAGTAAAAAATAGCAGTATCAAATCTTTAGTGTACTGCAGTTACAATAAGATGTTTGCTTGCAGGAAGGGGCTGGAAGGTATAAAGTTTGTGCATATGGATCTGCCAGGATGGTGCATTATGTTGACTTGTTATTATCAATGATAGTATATACTGGTGTCTCAAGGGGATGTTGGAAAATCTCTTGATTTCTCATGAAGATTAAAGTATCCATCTCCGAAGTAATTTTACCCCTTTGAAGATGGCAGAGCTGTGGTTTAGGGTTTTTTTAAAAGATAAGGCTTTTGTGAATTGTAAAGTAAAACAGAATTTAGCCACTTTTCTCTTCCAGTATTCTGCTTCTATCCTAGAGGTCTAATGGTGGCCTGGGTACCCAGAAGCCTAATCAATTATTTCATTATTTTTACTATTAATTATTATAAACCTGAAGCAGCACTTCTGTGGTGTTTAGTAGCTTGAACTTTGCTGAGCAGCTTATGCCCAACACTTGCATATCTCCATAAGGAAGTATGGCTCACCATAAACAAAGTAGAAAATAAAACATCAAACCGAGCACCAAAAATTCAGAGGACAAGAATAAGCAGAGAGTAACTGGGACCTCTTTCAGAAGACTGAAAGTTCTTGTAACAGACAAAGAATTGCACTATTTCAAACAGTGGCAAGAAAAAAAAAATCTTTAAATGCAGTAGGCTGTTTAGGGGAAGGTAGATGCTGAAAGCTTGTACAAGTTCTTATAAATCAAATCTGTAAAGTTCTTAGGAAGAATGTATGTCTTGAAACATATCTGATTGAAAAAAGTTGAATTTGTAAAACAGGTGACATGTAAGTCACTAAATTATTTTCCAAGGTTAAGTGATTATATTAATGAAGCATGCAATGAATGTTTGCAATTACATGAAACTGCCTTATTAGATACATTTATTTCTAGAAAGGTATAAATATAAATATTAGAAAATGTTCTAGATATATTGTTTAGCCTTCAGGTTGCCCTGTATGGAGTCCGTCATTGTACTCAGTGATCCTCTTGAGTCCGTTTTGACTCGGGATGTTCTGTGATTCTAGAAGTATTTCTGTATCTGACCTTTAGGATTTGCTTATATAAATCCACTTTTGTGCCCTGGCTGGTGCTGTGCAGTGCACAAGAGTGGGACCATGTTAAAAACTCTTCTGTCTTTACAATGTACATTGCTAAAAGAAAAAGTAATCCTTTTCCACTGGCTACAAAAATGTATACTATTTTTTTAGAAAATAAAGAGCTCTGGTAGGGTAGTTCCTCAGCTGAACCAGAGATTATTTTAAAAATTATATGCACACACTTATTCATTCACAAGCTGTGTGCTGGTCAAATCACATTAATCTATTCTTTTTTACTGATGCTATGGCTCCAGTTCATTCAAATCTGTTAACTGTAATCATTAAAATGGTTATTAGTTAAACACTAAAGAACTTCTAGAATTCATATTTCATATCCATGCCCAGTTTTTCTCTATGACTATTTGCCTTATCATGGCTTTTAGTTATGCAGTCCCATGCTATTGTTACATGACAAATTTCTGGGGTAGACGGTACCTGCTCAAACTGAATTTATTAATGGTTTAGAAACAAAAAAAGAGACTAATGCATTATGGTGCATAGTGCCTCAACATTTAAGCATTTAACAATTTTAACATTGTTTAAACCCAGCATTATAAATTGTACTCCTGGAGCTGAATGACCAGATTAGTGTGTGAGAGTTAGACACCTGGGACAGAGTACCTGAGAAACAGCACTCTGAGTACTGAGATGCTAAAGCAACAGAGAGACAAGTTCAACTGAAAATACGTTTCCTACATAGTTACGTACATTTACCTCAGGGCTTATTAAGATTGGAAATCAGAATGAAACATTGGTATTCAGTGTTCAGATCACTTTCCTTTTAAAATCCTCTGACAGTATGGCTTACTGAAATTGCCCACATACCTATGAAATTAGAAACGAGTTCTTTTTATCCTGAGAAGTCTGAACCTGCATTTCTAGCATCCTGTAATGATTTTCCAAACAGGCAAATCAGGTGCTTTCAAAACCTCATAGATTCATAGATAGGTAGTTTCTGTATCCTTAGCCTGGGAGGAGATCAGGCACCTAGGCGTTAGACTAGGAAAGACAGCAGTGTCGATAGTAAGCTTTTCTCTGGTCATCCTTTACTTTGGTGGGTTCAGCACAACAGAATGGATCTCTTGTGTAAGGTAAGCACCAAAATCCTTTCTCAGTGTAACTTGTTCCTCGAGTCTGCCTGGCTCTTCTGAGAAATCAGTATTATATAGTGTGATGTACCTGATGTTTTTCAAACTCATACAGAAATGAGATAATTAATTTTGTAATGGACTTTCCCATTGGTAAATTTGAAATGAGTTATTTAGGTACATCACTGGCTTTGAAACTTAGTTTTGCATCTGTAAGTCCAATGGTGTCTTTTACGTCACAATCAATGTGAAGTGTAACATGATACATATACACATATAAAAAGCAAAGAATTTCTGTAAGGAAACCAGTTGAAATTATCAAAAATAGCAAGTAGTGTGAGAGGTGTGAGGGGCCTCGGTTTTCAGAGTAGGTAGCATTTTTTTTCAGCATTTTATCTTCAGAAGATTGTTCCCATTCACCTCTTGGAATTATGAACAGTCAGCACTTCTTTTGCAGAAAATGTCAAATACACATGTAGTAGCTCTTTAGTGTAATTGCATTCTGACAAAGCCTTTTGGCAGAAAATTCACTTGTCAGGTTCATTTAAAATATTCCTTGTTGCAGTGTTGTTCTTTCACTGGCCTTATGAAAGATTTCTTAGGCTCATGTTTTCTCTATGTTTTAGTGCTTTACTAAAATGTAACTGCTTGACACAGCTGTTCCAAGTCCTAAGACATAAAAGTGACCTCTTTAACTCCTCAGAAGTATTCCTTTCCTAGGGATGTGGATATGTGTAGACAAAGGGGTGTTAGATTTCGTGCATTATAACATAAGATAATGCAGGCTACAGGCAATACAATAAATTGTACTTATATAACAGGAAAAATGCAAATCCAGTAAATAACAATATAGTACTCTACGAACATTTTGTTTTCTTATCATCCTGTAATATTCTCACAGATTAAATAAAATTAAGTCATTGGGATTTCCAGGTTTATTTCCCTGCACTTATTGATCACTAAAAAAAGGATAATTGTTGAATGCTTTATTTCTGTAGAAGTAGTTCTAATTACACATTGTTACGAGGAAATGGGACATTCATTTGCATTACATAGTAGGCTAAACTGGGAAATATGTAATTTTTTTATGAGAATGTTAAGCATCTTTAATGTGTGAAAAGATGAAATGGTGTGATGCAACAAAATAAATATAACTAAATTTGCATAAACTAAGTAAAAGTGAGGGTGTGTTTAAATGAGAACTCTTTCTTTGTTCTTTAGTTCCTAACATTTCTGGATGTTACCTCAACTGAGATTTTGTTTTCCATAGGGTTTTGTTTTATGAAGAGAGTACTTCTTTATATAAGGTAGGATCAAGTCTGTTTTCAACCTCTGGAGCACAACTGGGTAGATTTTTTTTTATCTTAATTTGTAGAAGTTGCAAATTTTCTTGCACCCTCCAGATTTATCAGTTTAAGCTAACCTGCTATCAAGAGAAAGCTTTTTAAACTTGATCTTTACAATATTTTTCTTCTGTCATTTTAGAAAGACATGTTTTGCTATACAGGTGCAGTTTCCAAAACAGACAAGAAGTAAGCCTGACACCTGTAATTTCTTTTCACTGGTTTTTTTCCTTCTGAAAATGTCAAAGTTAGTTCTTAAATTTGGCCTGATATGGAAAACTCTGAGTATATGTCTTTTCCTTGTTTGGGGAAGTTCATCAGAGGTTAACAATATAATTTAGCCAGAAATAAAGGTTAATAAATAACTAACAAAGTGTTATTTATTCTTTTCTATTAGAAAGACAGCAGTTTGTATAGGTTTAGCTTGAAAATGTTCCCTAAAGGGATCTTTCCCTACACTTGTTTCTTTGATCTTCTATTTAGTTTCTTTATCTTAGATCATAACTGTAATGGAAGACTGCACCAATCTCTAAACATTTAGTGCAAGATAAGATTCAATTCAATCATAAGAAGTCTTTCAGGACTTACTAAGCTTTTTCTTCTGCAATTTAATATATTTGTACAGCTATAAAATATACAATATTAAGATATAACAATTTTATTGGAATAAAAATGTTTACTACAAAAATGCATTATTATTCTCTAAAGAATTCTGTGTTTGGTGAGTTTTCAAAATATTAATTCTATGTCATTGCTAGGGGATATATAATCACTTACCTAGGTTAACAGATTCTGCTAGTTGAAACGTTTTCCATTTGAAGTCACTAATGAAAAAAAAAAATCTTCATTGCGTGAGATTGCATATCTAATTCAGCTTCTCTTAGTTTTTCACACCAATTTTGTCCAACATAACGTTTAAAATTACTTTGTTGCTGAGCTGTGTGAAAGTGAACTTCCAGGAAAAAGTGTATGAGATTCTGAAAATTGTTGACATGCTGTTTTCTTTTATGTTCATGTGTATTTTGAAGTCTTGTACTTAACAAAGTATGTATTTTCAACCATCTCAGTGCTTGGATAGAGGAGTAGTAGTGAAGAAAACTTTCGTATAGTACATACACAAAGTTGTCCCACTGGTGTTTCAGATGGTGCCAGTTGCTGTTACTCATCACCCATTAAAATTTAATGAAAACGTTGGGGAAGTGGATGAGAATCCCTTATGCCCTGGGAATTGATCTGTCCTCATAGAACAGGAATATTTTCTTCTTTCTGAAAGACTTGAAGAAGGAGTTTCACTGAGGGTAGTTGTTAATCACTGTGGTTATTATAACCAAGAGACTTTTCTGTGTTTGCCATGACAAGGCTTAACTCCTTATCGCTTGTGGCGCTTTGTATGAAAAGAAACATATTCAGTCTAGTATTATGGAAAAGTTGCAGTTTGGGGTAGATCCCCTATGAAACCTGCATTTTCATGGATTCTCTTTCAATTTATAACTCAAGTAGCCTTACAGAGAATGAAAACAACCTTGTGTCATAGGGAAATTTAGAAACAGTATTGTTGTTCAGATAAATCTAGTTCCTTTTTGATATTTCAGAATTTATATATAATTTAAGATTAGATTTGTTGAACTATGTTGCTGTCTCCTCTGGATTTCTTCCCAAATTACATAATTTTCTTTTGCAATTTAACACAAGTAAATTTTGACTTGATGGAAACACTCGTGGGGATATGACCCCAAGTCATAAAAACACCGGGCTCACTATTGATTTAGTCTAAGCTCTCATTAATGAAAAATTATTATTAGCAAAGCCACATTTCTGATAAATCTGAGAGTTTGGTTTTTATGCCTATATTTCAGAATTTTCATCAAGAAGTCAAAGAAACAGATGATTCAGAAAGCCTGACGAGCCTTGACAGTCTTGAGGCTGGAGAACAAAATGGAAATTGCACAATACCAAGTGAATCATCTTTTACTACACAGTGTGACTGTGCCCTGTATGATCCAGAAAAATGCCAGACTAGGAATAATGGTTTACTTCACACAGATCAAAATACCTCTAAAAACGCGCATCTAAATAATTGTGTGAGAAATGTAGATTTGCAACTCTACCACAACATACCTATTCATGATTTTTTAGCTGAACATAATGTTCTAACTCCTGCTGAAGATGTAAACACTTCAGAAGAGGAATCATCTGCTTCTCACACATCTGGAAAAAAACCTGCAGAATTCTCTACCTCTGGTAAGCAAAAGAGCTCTGTAAGTAATGCATTTAGTTTTCTGCAAAATATAAAAGACAGAAGCAAGCCATCTTCTGGAACAGCTAGCACATCAGCCACCGGTCATCATGTTTTCAATCCTAGCAGAGCCTGGGACAGCCCTGATTCTACTCCAGGAGTAAGAGTTCAGGATCTGATGCAAGATCAGAGTTTTAAAATGACCCCACAGCAGAGAACTAAATCTATGCAAGCATCCAGTCAACCTATTGCAACATCTGTAATCTTATTTCCTAATCAGGGATGTTCCATTGGCATTCCCAGCGCAGCTGATACATTACCAAAGGACAAAAACATCAGTACAGGCTTTTTAAAAAATACCTCAGGAAAAATGACTGAAACAAAAAAAATCAATATGAAGTGTATGAATGATATTATTTCAGAAGCATCTTTATTTCAGGACATACAAAATGCCTCAGTTCTGTTGGAAGCTAAGCAACAGAATAATAAAGAAGAAGGAAAGGGAAATGTAATTGAAACTATGTCTCTGTTGTCTGATACAGAGTTCAATTCTGACACTCCTGCACTAGACAAAATCCTGAAAAAGAATATTCTTGAAAGAAAAAGAGCAAAGTTATTCAGAAGTATCTTAAAGAAGGATTCTAAATATGAACCCAGTCATTCCAAAGCTGTGATTATGGACCAGGTGATCAATTTTGGAACTCAACTCATGTCATCTATCAGAGACAGTTTAGAACTTGCAAAAACAAAAAAGAAAAGTGCAGAAAATGAAAAATACAATAGGAAGCTAAGATGGTGTGATCAAATTGACCAGATAATAATAGAAAATAATGACAAATGCTATGAAAAAAGCATCAGTGAAGTACCTTCTTCACCACTGCAATGTGTTCAAACTGCAAATAATGCACCTAAGAATAATTTAAATATTGTTTCTCTGCCTTCAGACCCCATGTTCATAAAAAATCATCAGGAAAATTCTCATACATCAAACCCAAATTTTAATACTGAAAAATCAAATAAAGAATACCCATCTCAGAATATATCTACTGGATCCTTTTCTACTAAAAAAGCTTGGATGGTATCAAAAGATGAAGCAAATAAACCCCTGATATGTAGCAATAATTCTAAAATTAAAGAAGGTAGTCAACTCAAAAATAAGGCAAAAATAATCAGAAGAGTAACATCTGTAAGAGTCCAGTCACGTTTTATGCCTAAGAAGAGAAGAGGCACTGTGATCCAACTGCAGTCAGCCACTGAAGCCAAGAAAACTCAAAAAGCTCCAGAGAAATTGCTCACACCTCACCCACCTTCCACCCCTCTGCCAGGAAACAGAAGTGTTGAAAACACAGCCAGCCCTGGGTGTCAGTCACTGCCGCCTCCAAGCCTGCAAGCTACCACTGCTAGCAGTAGTGATTTCAATGACGGGCATGTTGTGCTAGCAAATCAGGTTTTAAATAAGAACAGTGCAGAAAACAGTGAGAATACTGCTGGTTGTGCTGGCTTGGCCACTGCCATCTCTACACCTGACTGCAGCACAGCCAAATACAAACCTTGGGCAAAAAATACTTGTTCTGTAAATAATGTTCAGGCAAGCTCCTGTCAAGATCATTCAGTAACCTGCACTGAGAGAAGACCTGTTAACACAGAAAATGGATTACATCTCCATAATATCCCAGCAGCTGGAAAAACAAGCACCTTCTGTCACAGAGCACATTCTGCCCGAGCTCCAAAAGACTCTGCTATTGGTAAGAGTCATGTTTCTGGGTCTGGGGTGGGGGGATGTTCAGACAAAAGTCTTCAAATACATCACAAATTTGTTTCCAGTTAAAACACCCAACCTTTCATCCGTTCACACAACACAGCCAGTTTTAACAAGCTTTCGCCATTTGTCTTTGTCATTTCTATTCTAGTGGTGCCCAGAGGCCTCTCAAAAGTTGATCCTCATTTCTAATAGCTCTCTGCAATATTAAATGAAAAGGAAGTATTTTCCCTGAGATTATATTCATGACTAATGAGCAGACGTGACAGGTGGTCTAAATAATGATATAGGAGGAAGTGAGTAAGCTTATACAAGCCAGTTTTGCAAGGTAACTGAGAGTCATAGCTTGTTGTCCAACAGTCACTGCCACATGAGAGTGAAAGAACTGTAGTTCTACTGTGTTTTTAAAATGCTGACACTGTAAATGCCTACAATTATTGAGACTTATTCCCAATAATACTATTAAAAGATGAGCAAAAATTAAAGGTAAGTTAAAATTAAAGAGCTTCTGCCAGGCAAACTTTGCTCTGCTGCAAAGTATGTCTGATTTATAAAGAATTCTAAGAAATTTGAGGAACAATCCTGCATTTTATTAAAAAGCAACCTTGGGAACAATATGAGGCACAGATTGGTTGATAACATATAGGAAAGATGGATATGAAATTTTGGGGAGAACAAACTTTAATCCTTGGGGACTGCTGACATCCTTGTAATTTCTATGTAGTATGCTGGTTTGCTTTCTACTGAGGGCTGCAGCTGGAGCTCCTGAAGCTGTAGTCTCTGCTTCAGGTACAAGCAGTACTCCAAACTGCTTCACGTACTGGGACCACTCCAAGGATTGGCCATGCAACTCAAAGATACTCTCTAGCAAAATAATGAATACCCACAACTTTAAGTCCCCCACATTTCTAGTTTTATCTACAGTAATACATAGTTTTAACTATGGAGTGATTGGAACAACTCTGTTGTGTAAGGGTGGATACAGGCAGCTGAATATTCTTGGCCTAAAGCAGGGGTGGGAAAAGAAAAATATTACCTGCTTGTCTGTTCCAGTTCAAAGTCAAACAGATGAGTTTAAGATCTATGTGACTTAACCTATTTGATTTTACATTGGAAATTAATGAAGACTTGCATTACCACACCTTGCCTCCAGCAGAGATTCTTGCCTCTTGATATCTTTATCTGCACATCAGATCAATGAATCAGGAAATGTCCTGGGTCCAAGTTGTGCACTACTAACGATGTCTTCACTGCAGCTTTAAATGCTACACCCCCAGCGTCACATACCTCCAGCTCTTTTAGAGAAGAGCTGACTAACTGCCTTTTAAAATTTATGTAGGTTTCCCTCTCTCAGTATCTGCTTAGATTTTGTATTTTGAAAGTCTGCTTTATTTTAAATACTCTAGATAACTCTTACTGACTTGCTGTTATTTGTTCAGTTGCCTGCAAATGCACATAGACACCATAGTCTTTGTTCTGAAGTGCCTTCTGTGAGACTGAATTCTGCATTGCTCTCTAGTAAAATATCTGCAGAGTTCCATGAGGTCTATGAAGACACTGTAGAAAATGTGATCTGTTGCAAAGCTTGGCCAAATGTACAGAAAGTGAGAACAAGATGAAGAAATACAATTGTTGTCCATGAGGATCTTAATTTAGTTCGGCTTCCAGGCTTCAAGTTGTATATCTTCTGCCTGACACATATTATACTGTAGCTGGATATTAGAATTTTTAACACCTTTCTTCTTCAGTCAGTAAAGGCTTTAAAAATGTGTTTAACCTTTAGCCTGTGACAAATATGGGGCTAATTAATGTGCTTATAGTTAAACAGCAATAGACTGCTCAGTATCTCATTCCCTTAAAGATACTATTGGTTTTTAATATTTTGTCTTATATGTTTCAAAGGAATCTTTTCCTTGGCATTGATCTAGTATGTCTTGCAAACTAATTAAATTTTGATGGATACAAATAGAGCAACTTTGAATTCTGTTTTTTCAGAAAAGCATTCCGTGATTACTAAAATAACAAGGAGCTTCTTCTTTTTTCTTTTTCTTTTCTTTTTTTTTAATTTTCTCTCATATTCAATACAACATGATCACATTTCCTCTCATTTTCAGGTGCTATTCAGCACCATGTATCGTGTTACAATAATTTGCATATAACTAAATGGCAATCTTTCAAAGCTAATGTGTCCCATGTTACTATTGATGGCAGCAGCCAGATGACTAGTTTCAAATATGTTTCTAGGATCAGTTGTTTTCTTTTTCTGTGAATGGTAAGAATTCTGCTTAAATGTCACTAATAACCACAAAACAAATAAAATTCTGTTAGAATCAATAAAGCATCTCTTGGTCAAATAATGAACTGTACATTAAGCTGCACATGCAAATATTTATTATGTAAATAAATAGGTAATTTGTCTTCCCAAGTTTAAATCAAGTAACTCCCTTTACAAATGTAGTAACTGTGCTTACAAATAAGAATATAGTATCTGCTTGGTATGTAGATTCCTGAGTTGCACATGATAATACTAATTTGCATCTCCAGTTTGTATGCATGAAAGTTTAATTAAGAATATAATTTTAATTTTGAAACTTGACACTTCAGCTTTGAAAATGTGTTGCTATACCAGACAAAACTGAGATAAATTTGAGGTACAGTGTCTAGATTAGACTTCTTTGGCTGAGGGAAAATGCTACACATCAGTACTGCCTTTTAAAATTAACACAAAGATGTATGAATTAATAAGATTAACTACAAAATCCCAAGCTATAGAAAAAAGGTTTAAACCCATGACTTTTAAACCTCTCAACACCTGTGAGGCCACATCTGGAATACTATGTTCAGTTCTGGGCTCCTCAGTACAAGAAGGACATGGACATACTGGACAGACTCTAGTGAAGAGCCACAAAGATGGGAAAGGGACTGGACCATTTCTCCTATGAAGAAAGGCTGAGAGAGCTTTGAGAAGAGCCTGGAGAAAAGAAGGCCATGAGGAATCTTACCAATGTCCATAAAGACCTGGAAGATAGCTGCAAAGAGGACAGAGCCAGGTTCTCTTCAGTGGTGCCCACTGAAAGTACCTGAGCAATGGGTACAAACTGAAACACAGGAGTTTCCCTCTGAACATCAGGAATTTTTTTTTTTTTTTTT
>VZTH01005985.1:54717-112993 GCA_013397815.1 Aleadryas rufinucha
TTTTTTTTTTTTTTGTGAGAGTGACTGAGCAGTGGCATAAATTGCCCAGAGACTTTCTTGAGTCTCCCTCCTTGGAGTCGCTCAAAAGCCATCTGAGCATGGTCCTGGGCAATGAGCTCTATATGGCCCTGCTTGAGTGGGGGGACTGGACCAGACAACCTGAGAAGGTCCCTTCCCACCTCTACCATTCTGTGATTCTGCGAATCAAAAAAACTTTGTGAACCACTACATGTTTTCTGCACAGTACTATGTAATCTTAATGAAAGTTGAATCCATTACATATAGATACAGGAATTTGTCAAGGGTGATTTACTGTATTGGACAGTTAAGACTTTAAGATTATTCTCTAAGTGCAATTTATTTTCTAAAACATTACTTACTTGATATTTTTTATATCACAGCTCACCTCATTCTCCTTTTTACTTGGTAAGACTATTTTGTATTTTTGTACAGATCATCTTTATTACCTGGGACTCAACATGCAGCTTCACTTAACCTGCTTACATCTACATCCAATACAATTTAAGGAGATCAGAAGTAAACATCTAAATGTGGACAGAGACATTTACTCACCATTATTAGTTTTGCTACTACTGTATTTATCATGTTGTTTACACATTTTTGGTTTACTTTTGTCTGCATGTCATTTAAGGTGTTGTTGCTGTTACAAGACAAAATCAGGTTTTTGACAACTGTGAAAATAAACACCAAGCTTTTTCAGAATGCAGAAGACAAAGTGTCATCTCTAAAAGATGGAAACCTGCTCATCATGCACAGGTTACTATAAAATACTATAAAAATTAAAAAGCTTTTTTATTTTAAAAATGGAAAGAGTTTCAGGAATATCAAATTATTGTCACATGATTTTTAATCAATGTGCTTAGTCAGCTTGTTGTCACTGCTAATGAAAAGATTAAAACCAACTAGAATACATCACTGTATTAGTGTACAGTAATATTTTTTCACTTTAAAACATTTGGTAATGTGAAATAATAAACAAAACATGTTCAGAAAGTAGTATAGTTACCTTAAATTATACTTAAAATACTCTTACAATATTTTTTATAGAATTCATTAGGTGCTGTCCAGCTGAGTCCCGTTCAATCTGCATTTGATCCAGTACAAAAGATGAAAATCATCTATAAATCTGAGGAAGGTATACTAACACAACTCACTTCAGCTCTTTGTTATACATAAAGTGGAATGACAATATATCCGCTGTGTAGCATGACTTTTGTCTTTTGGCATCAGTGATTCTAAGAAAGCAAGGGTAATTCTCTAGAGCATTTTTTTTCCTGTAAGATATAGCATCATATAGCATGATATTAATGGTTTTATAAATGTATTACAACATATATTCAATTTTCATTCCATTCCTGTTTGATTTTAACTGTGCAGTAGCTGTATGTGTTACATATAACTGTATGATATGGACAGGTATTGCTTGCTATCATTACATATTTCCAAAATCATTAGGACTTGCTCTGGTGCCAATTGTAAGATGTATTAGAATTCTTAGTTATTTCATTTTCTAACATATATTTTTTTGATTTTGCCACCTCTTTCTTCTTTTAATGTCAATTTTATGTGTTTCACAGACCTATGGTCATGAAAACAAGCAGCTTATTTAAATGTAATGAGCCCTTCTCATTTGAAGTTCCCCCTGTAATCTCTTCAGTTTCAGGAAGCACTGCTCAATTTCTAGTGGCAGAAAAACTAGCAAGTACACTAATTTCAGAGGGTGAAATCCTGGCAGCCATGGACCATGTGGAGCCAGCAAGCCAGCCCTCTCTGCTTAAAAGGGCTCCGTGTCCAGGCAGAAGTACTCTTTCAGCAGAGGAACAGAAGATTTTCCAGTCTCTGGATTGTCTGAATGAAAAGCTACAAAGTAAGTTGGATAATAAATAGGATGCTGCATCAATTGATTAAATAACTTTATATTTTGTTGCCATCAATTTTTTTTAATTAAAAACAGGAATCTTGTAATAGAAATGTTTTCTATTATAGTTGTTGTTGTTGTTATTTACTAAATGTAGCAAACAGTGTATCAAAATCATGAAACCCTTCTTTCAGTCAATGAAATTAATTTAAAATAATGGTGACTTTGTCTTGGTAAAAAATAACTCTAAATGTGATGGGAGGACACCTTCAGAAACTGGCTCAGCCCAACTGTAGATGTTGTTTGTAAGAGATATTTGTCGAACTTGTTCTTTCAAGGTGCATCTGGTGCATCAGCCTCACTTGGAAATCTGTTCCAAAGCTTATCCATCTTGACTTTTTTGCAATTCTTTTTGCAAATTATTGCCCTCTATATTCTATGTCATATAGTTGTGCAAATGTAGCCCTTTATAATGAATGGCTTTTCATTTTCTTACTTCTAATATTTTAGAATATTCCTCCTCTCCGTGAATCCTGAAAGGTCAGAAATAATGAGTTCTGACATTGCTGTGGACAATCTAAATGTTTAAGTAAATATTACTTGTGCAACCATTTTAAAAATGTCAAACTTACCTACGTGTTCTCTATCTTGTTCTTCCTCTGTGCCAGATGGATTTCTTACCTGCTTTATACTGGTGTTCTTTATATGAACTCTCCAATCAAAGCTTCCATTTTGCTGAATAATGTGGGGAAAAAGTCTGTACTTGTTCTTGATAATTTTTTCCCCAGTGATTAATTAGCTAACACTTTCATTAGTCATTCTATGATAACTAATACACTTGTAGAACAAACTTACTTCTTGAGTCTCTTGCTACTTTAGGATTTACTTTGACCTATGTGATCATACAGGTCTTCCATTAAAAATTCACATTAGTTTGGCATAGTTTTGGTATTTTGTGTGCTCCATCCTGTACTTGAAATCAGTGGGGACCTTATGACTTAGTCTCTTCTCTGGTATGTTTGGCTTTTTATGTGATTGGAATAACTGCTTGCCATTTGTGCTGTACATGGAATTGCCAGCTCTCCTGAATTTTACATTTTCCTTGGACTTTTTTCATATAAAATTTTACATGACAATTACTTGAGTTTATTAGAGTCTGCTTCCTTGAAGTCCATTGATTTCATTTTACTATTCCACTACTATTCCTTCTGGACTGCACCATTTCATGGTCAGGTTACCCAAATTTACCCCCTTATTGACTAGAATCAAACTAAACCAGGGCTTATTAAAATTCTGCACACTATCCTACACTGCACACACTATAACTATGTACGTTTCTACATTACATGGTGAATAGTCTGGCTTTGAGGAAAAAGGCTTCAGTTTCCTATAAGCTGCAACAGCAGAATAAAAGATCTTTGCAATTCTTTAGAAACTTTGTGCAGCTGTAGCTTACAATTCTTGCTCTGTCAAACAGTGGTTCAGAATTTCATTTTATCATAACCTGTGGTTATTGCTTCCAGGCAAATGGAAATGAAAATTTCCTTTTTTTTTTTTTTTTGCCAGAGAGGTGTTTTAGTATGATGTGCTCAGGTTAAGAAAGTAGATATGAAAAGAGAAATATGAAACATATAAAGCATAGAAAAAAATATGCATAGAAAAGAAATATGAAGCATATAAAACTAAATTTCTGTATAAGTAACAGAGAACTACAAAGAAATAGAAGGAAAGGTAAATTCAGCAAAATTTACCTTTGGGTAGTTTTGGGAGCAGTGTTCTTGCTCCCATTTTAATTAAAAAAATGGGAGCAAGAACACTGAAGTTTTTGAAGTGTGAAAAGGAAAACTGTAAGAAAAGTACATAGGAATATGAAAGAAACAATGAAAGAATCATAGGAGTTAACAGATTGCAAATGAACTAACTGTGAAAGTTGGTGTAATACATACCCATACGTATGTATCTCAGAAATTTAATTAGCTTGCCTAATTATTTGGGGATTAAAATTGGTAATAGGAAACTGGGAAATTTTACAGGTACTTACATGTAAGTACTTGTAAGTGTTGTAGGTACTTATATGTCATACAAGTGCGTTGCCTTTCTAAACTGTGACCTTTTTGCACCCCTTCTTTTGGATTTGTTTTTACGTGTTCCCAAATAAGGTGACTAAAACTGCGTAGTTTTATATTGGTCTTTTTAATGAACAGCAGTCAATCACTAGTCAATCTACATCTGGAATACTTGCTGCTGGCTTAGAGTAGCTGGCATTCTTTTCTCTAGCTATAGATTTCTTAATGGATACCAAATTTTTTGTTCATATGCTATCTAGATGCAAATTTTAAAAATAGAAATATGGCCTATGCTTCAGCAGCTGCTGGTAGGGGAAATAAAACCAGTGCTGTTAAGTTACATTTTCACAATCTTCAGAAAGTTTTGAGTTGAATATTTGACTGTGAATCTTATTTTTATTCAAGTATTTTGTTTATATAATATTCATTATATACTTTCATGCTTTTTTCAGATGTTCAAGAAGCCATTACCAGAAACCCATTTGCTTCACATGTTTTGCAGATAAGCAGCCCTTAGTAAGTATTTAATTTAAATGTGTTCAACCTTAATTTCTACAAACTAACCTTATGGCTTATTTTATTGTAAAAATAGAATTGAAAATACTGATATCAATCTGTTCATCTGGCTTGCCATATTTTCTGTTTATGTAAAAAAAGCCCTAACAAACATGAACTTTATAGTACTGTAAACAGGTTTGACAGTTTATATCAGACTGCCTCATCCTCTGGCTTCATTTTCATTTTGGTATCTGAAGACACTTGACAAGTCTAGGAAGTTCTAAGAACTTTTAAGGAACAGTAATTTAGTAGGGTCCATTTGAAGTGCATATAAGTCATAAATATTTTGTATTTCTTAATAACATAGAGAAAAAAGGGGTAATTATGCATGGCAGTGCATAAAATAATTATTAATGCAGTGAATTCTTACTTTGACCTGAAGATATACCATTTTCTACAAGTGATAGGTATTACCTTTTTTGAATAGGTATTTGTATTTTGTTTCATGTATTCTAGATTTTGTCAGTTTGAAACAAAATATGATACCTGGAATGTAAAGAAATGAATAGCCAGATGAATGTCTGAAGTACAAAATTTACATTTCAAATGTTCAGTGTATGATGCAGTAGTTAGTATTTATAATTCTGTATCATCAGTCTTCTCCTGTACTATAAATTTACACTGAAGAAAAATTATAGACATGACCATTTACTTAGAAACATAGAATCATACAATTTTTTTGGTTGAAAAAGATCTCTCAGATCATCAAGTCCAACCATTAACCCAGGACTGCCCAGTCATCCCTAACCCACATCTTTTAGTGCCACATCTACACATCTTTTAAATACCTCCGGGTATGGGGACTCCACCATTACCCCGTGGAGCATGTTTCAATGATTGACAGCCCTTTCCATGGAGAAAATCGTCCTAATAGCCAGTCTAAACCTCCCCTGACACAATTTGAGGCTGTTTCTTCTTGTCTTGTCACTTGTTATTTGAGAGAAGAGACCAACTCTCACCTGGCTACACCCTCTTTTCAGGCAATTGTAGAGAGCAGTAAGGTCTCTCCTGAGCCTCCTTTTCTAAACACCCCCAGGCTAAACACCCATAGCACCCTCTGCTGCTCTTCATAGGATTCATGTACTGGCCCCTTCCCCAGCTCCGTTGCCCTTCTCTGGACACGCTCCAGCCCCTCAATGCCTTTCTTGAAGTGAGGGCCCCAGAACTAAACACAGGATTCGAGGTGTGGCCTCAGCAGTGCCGAGTACAGGAGGACGGTCACTGCCCTGGTCCTTCTGGCCACACCATTGCTGATCCAGGCCAGGTGCCATTTGCCTTCTTGGCCACCTGGGCACACGCTGGATCATGTTTAGCAGCTGTTGACCCCAGGTCCTTTTCTACCTGACAGCTTTCCAGCCACTGCCTCCAGCCTGTAGCACTGCCTGGGGTTGTTGTGACCCTAAGGGCAGGACCCAGCACTTGGCCTTGTTGAACTTCATACAGTTGGCCTTGACCCATCGATCCAGCCTGTCCAGATTGCCCTGCAGCGCCACCAGCAGATCAGCACTCCCACCCAACTTGGTGTCATCTGCAAAGTGACTGAAGGTGTATTCATCCCCTCATCCAGATCATTGATAAAGAACTGGCCCTAGCACTGAGCCCTTGGGAAGCCCACTTGTGACCGAGTGCCAGCTGAATGTAACTCCAGTCACCACCAGTCTCTGGGCTCAGCCAGCTAGACAGTTTACCCAGTGAGGAGTGCATCCATTCACACCATAAGCAGCCAGTTTTCCGGGAGACTGCTGTGGGAAACTGTGCCAAAGACTTTACTAAAGTCCAGGCAAGCAATAAGTACAGCCTTTTCTGTGTCCACTAAGTGGGTCACCTGGTCATAGAAGGAGATCAGGTCAGTCAAAGAGGATCTGCCTTTCCCAAACCCATGCTGGCTGGGCCTGATACCCTGGTGGTCCTGTACATGCTGTGTGATCACACTCAAGACGATCTGCTTCACACACTGCATGTACTTTACTGGATAAGCTGTTACCAAAATTGTTAGAGAAAATATTCTTTATTCATAAGGCTTTTGCAGCTTTCTGAATTTGAGACCGAAACACCCCAAGAAACATTCCAACTCCTAAATTCAAAATTATTNAAACACCCCCAGGCTAAACACCCATAGCACCCTCTGCTGCTCTTCATAGGATTCATGTACTGGCCCCTTCCCCAGCTCCGTTGCCCTTCTCTGGACACGCTCCAGCCCCTCAATGCCTTTCTTGAAGTGAGGGCCCCAGAACTAAACACAGGATTCGAGGTGTGGCCTCAGCAGTGCCGAGTACAGGAGGACGGTCACTGCCCTGGTCCTTCTGGCCACACCATTGCTGATCCAGGCCAGGTGCCATTTGCCTTCTTGGCCACCTGGGCACACGCTGGATCATGTTTAGCAGCTGTTGACCCCAGGTCCTTTTCTACCTGACAGCTTTCCAGCCACTGCCTCCAGCCTGTAGCACTGCCTGGGGTTGTTGTGACCCTAAGGGCAGGACCCAGCACTTGGCCTTGTTGAACTTCATACAGTTGGCCTTGACCTATCGATCCAGCCTGTCCAGATTGCCCTGCAGCGCCACCAGCAGATCAGCACTCCCACCCAACTTGGTGTCATCTGCGAACTTGCTGAGCGGACACTTATCTTCTAATCCACATCATCAGTAAAGANACCCTGGTGGTCCTGTACATGCTGTGTGATCACACTCAAGACGATCTGCTTCACACACTGCATGTACTTTACTGGATAAGCTGTTACCAAAATTGTTAGAGAAAATATTCTTTATTCATAAGGCTTTTGCAGCTTTCTGAATTTGAGACCGAAACACCCCAAGAAACATTCCAACTCCTAAATTCAAAATTATTCCCTGGTTCTAAAGTGGGACTGTGAAAAGACCATGGTGCATCATTGCCTTTCTTCCTGTGAATCTAAGTAGTAGGTTTGACTTGGAACCTCAGCTTCCTTTCTTCTGCCTCCTGTCTTATAAATTTAGTGTTTTATGGCTAGACAACTTGTAAATTTTGCATTTTTCTGCACAATTACCTTTATTGCATCTAACCATGTTTTAATAATGCATTTTTGAGCTTGTTCTCTGGTCCTTCATGGTCTGTCCTACATTAAAAAAACCAAAGGAAACAAAGCTGTTCTCCTCATCAATTCATTTTCCTGGCTTTCAGTAGTCAGAATTCTTTCTTGGCTGACTGGTCTGCAACAAAGCTTTCTCCCACTAATTTATCTACAAGATTTTTGTTTCATGAATAAGATATAAACACTGGACATTACTCAGGCTGTCCAGTCTCTGGAACTGTAAGTTCTCTGATGGACATTTAAGACCCTTCTTTCACTACAAGTATATACTTACACATTAAAACAGGTGCCCAGCTATAGATACACATTCAAATCTCAGCCACTGTTTTGGAATTCTTCTTGATGATAAGAATGAACTATCATACAAGTACCCAGCTGCAGAAAAAGTACAAATGAATGAGATTTCATCAAATCTGCTAGAAGATACAATGGGGTTTTAAATTTTTACTTTACCAAGAGAACAACCTGTTTCAGCTCTCCTTGTTTCAGAGCACCCAAATAAAGTATGGATATTTACTCAGTAATTTCTGTGAAGGACATTATACTCTGTAATACCAACCTCTAAATCCATATGAAGGTATGCAGTTGTTTGTATCATGGAAAACAGATCACATGGTACCATCAAACGATGTTTCTTGAATGTTATACATAGTCACATTTCTGTTTATATACAAGTATATCTCAGTATTTTCCATTTTATTATAGAGTATTCATCAGTGCATATCCTCCCCTTGGGTGAGCCCTGCAATAGCCTCACAGCAGTACCAGAGTACCTCCAGCTGGCAACCCACTGCAATTGTGCAGGAGACACTGACGTTATCTGCTACAGGATCTTGTGGCTTTATGTACTTTATATGCAGTGTGTATACTGTTTGACACTACAAAATTAGCAACAAAATTAAGAAGAAAGCAGAAACTCAAATAATGAATGTCACTTGACTAGTAAGCATTTTTAGGATAACTAAATCTATTTTATTCTGCACTTTATTAAAAACCTGTCTGAATTGTTATGCCAGTTCTGGATTAAAGGCCTTTTGTTAACCAGCATGATACCTAAATCTGTGAAGTTAGTTAATTGCTAAGAAATAGTGACATTTAACTTCTCCTTTTTCACTTCCTCTGCTGTTTCGCTACAAAGTAGATAAACATGCATAGAATCATAAAATCACAGAATCATTTTGGTTGGAAGATCATTGAGTCCAACCTGACACCACCGTGTTTGTCACTAAACCAAGTCCCCAAGTGCCAAATCCACATCTCATTTTTTTTAAAACGAGCAGAGTCAGTCAACAAATCTAGGCTGATAATTAGCTGCAAGAAGCAATAAAAACCAGTTACGAAATCTCTCAATTTATAACTCCTATCGTGGTTTGACACTGGCTAAGCACCAGGCACCTATGAAAAACTATTCACTTATTTTCCTCTGCAATAGCGGAGCAGAGGAGAATTAAAACAAAAACTTCATGAGTTGAGATAAGGATTANAGCGCTTGAAGCACCTCCTCCTCTCCTTTTTTTCACTGACCTCGGTGCTACCATGTTGGTTTTCCTCACGTGTCCTCACTTTTCCTTTTCCTCTGACTTGGAAGAAAGTTGGTGTCTGTAAGTTGCAGTTGAGAGGTTGATCTCGTCCGGGCTCGGCATCAGGGAATTGCTCGCCATGCCTCTTGCTGCTGTCCACGTGGTCCCTGCCGGCACCGCACGAGCGGCTCCGGCTTTGGGATGGCCTCAGCCTCATGGTCCCGGCCTCGGGAGCACTCCGGCCGTGTGGTCCCTGGCAGCCCCCGCAGGGATGGACTCCAGTGGCCGCAGGAGAAGAAAGAAAGCTTCCCTCACTTTTTCCATTCTTAAATATGTCATCACAGAGGTGTTACCTACTTGTGTAATTGGGCTAGTAACCTGCCCATTGTCAGAGCCTTCAGCGGTTGGCTCTGTGCCAGACTTGGGAGTTTCAAACAGCCTTTCTCCCACCTCTACCAAAAGCCAGCCTGTGTTAAACCAAAACACTCCCTATTAGATGACTGGTTTTCTGTTCGTATCTACACAGTAACAATTGTAGGGTTTGTCTGGGGGGTTAAGCACTCCCGTACTTCCACCGGAGCTATGCCTGAACCCCACACAGTGTTCCTGCTAGTCTTTGAAACAAAGTGTATGGAAGCTTAGGAAAGCTTTATTTCGGGAGTGGACTCAGTGCAATAACAGTGCAACCACGGGAACACGTCCCCCCATTTAGAGACTGGTATTCTGTAAATGGAATGTGTCTTTCCAAAAGAAGCTCTTAAATGATTATTTGGCAAAAGTATTTTAAAAACTTTGTTGTTCCCCATCATACCAAGATCATCATATCATTTTGTTTAAAAAGTGCTGCCATTGCTTAAGAAGGAATCAGGCTGTAAGAAAAAGAGAAGAGGAAAACATGTGTCCATTGTAACAATGGATAGTTTATCAGGGTTTAGAGCTACCTGCTGGTGCAATGTGTCAGCTGAGACTAAGGTGAACTACATATAGGAAATAGCAGCTGAAATTTTACAAAGAAGGTTTAGGGAAAGATTGTTTTTTTCAAGAAAATATTTTGAAGAATGGAATAATAAATAATAACCTTTCTCCTCTAGCTAGGCATTGCAACATCTTTGGAGGAAAAATCTGACAGGCTTAAAAGGGGCTGACTTCAGTATGGAGCATGTTAAGATAAACTGTATTTAAACATCAGAATTGCAGAAACTTGGTTTCTTGTGACCACTGTTGCCATCTGTTCTGACAGTTCTGCCAGAAAAAGGAAACTATAGCTGAAGTCCACATGCCTAAAGGATTTTGATGTATGTCAGTACTTACTGGGTCTTTGGTGCTCAAATAAATGTTGAATTCCCAGCAAAAGGCATGAACAAGCATTTTGAGTTAGAAGTCAAAATTGGTTTGCACTGAAATACTGAGTCCTTACATCTCTGTTTGTAAGCAGTCCCCTGCGACATTCCAGTATGGTGAGGATTTCATATTTAAATAGCGGGGGAAGGTTTCCCCACAGAGATTAAGAGAGGGGAAAGAAAATAATCCAAATACCAGAGGCCATGATAGTGGCTAGTCAGCAAGCCAGAGCACCCGCTTAACCAGGTTTCTACTCCTGTTAATCGGTTTAGGTGGCAAAAGTAAAGCCCATGAGTCAACTTCCTCAATTACATGAAGACATTCCTTCAAAAACAGGTGCCTGCATTTACATTTCTGGGAAAATAGTTTTAAATTAGTTTTTTGATTTAGAGTTACAGGCTTCAACTCAAAGGTAATAACCTTGTTTCTCAGGTCACTTTGGCTCTTGTGACAATAGTGAAGTATAGTTTTTGTTTAGGTGTCTAAATAGGGTGACCCTTGGGCATCAGGAATGTGCACTATCAGAGTGGGCCCAGGGGCAGCAGCTGGATTCTGAGCACTTGTGAAAAGCCAGAGCAGAGCCTCATGAGGGTGTCATTGACAAGCAGCCTCCCGAGTGCAGACATGGCCAAGAGAGGGCCAGGGTTAGAAGAAACGGGCTGATGTTACCACAACCTTTATGCCCCATCAGGGGTTTACAGGACATGAAACCACCCCTACCTAGGTCCACCTTTTCTTCCATCACCTGTATAGCAGCCTCCAATGCTGCCAGGAAGAAAATTATCTACCTCTACATCTGGGAGGGCACCACAGCCAATAGCCCCTATCCACTCCAGCACCTGCAGCTAGGCTTTAGGATGGCAGGAGCCAATGTACCTGAGGCCTGTTGTTGGCATTGGAGGCAGAAGTGACAGGCGTGACAGTGCTGTGGATATGAGGGATAGGTGCAGCTGCCAACACATGGGGACTATTACAAGTCCTCAGTGCTGACGGGGACAGGCAGTGAGACAGGGACTGGCTGGGCTGCAGCTGGAGCTGCCATAGCAGCCTGGGGGTTCTGAACAAGACTCTGGTTCTCCTTTCTCTTCTGGAGCTTTCTTCCAGCTAGGGTCATTAGACAGCAGGGTCCTTGCCTATGCTCTTTGATAAGGTCTTGGCAGTGGCAAGAGCTGCAGCGATAATGGGAGGGAAGAGGGGGACTGGGAGAAGTCAGAGTTCCTCCTCCAGCCACTGCTTGTGGTCAGTTTGCTTTCATGGGGAAAAAAGTATTTTCTGTAGCTACCAGATTCACAGGCTAAGGGAACTGCAGCCCTGTGAAGGGGGAAGGCCTTTGCAGAACCACAGCTGACACCTGTAAATGATATTTCAAGCATTTTGAACACTATGTTTTGCAGCCAAAACAGGCACAAGTAAACCCTTTTGACAGTGTTTGGAGGCAGCCAACATGTGTGTAAAATTGTAGCAGTGAACACTACTGTGCTATACAACCACGGGCTGTTAGGAGGGTGCATCAAAGCATTTGAGACTACAGGGCTACCTCAAAATATGCATTTGCCTGTATTAGGCCAGTATATAGTGTGCAAATCTTGAGTTGTGTGGCAGCATCTTTGGTAAAGCCCCTGCTGGGAGGAGAACCTGACTGATACTGTCAAATTCTGCAGACAAAACAGGAATGCCAATGCAAAAGAAACTAGAAACATATGGGCAGAGTGCCATCTAAAACATGGCTGGCGGTGCATGGGAATGACCAGACTTACTTCTCACCAAATACACTAAAACACATCTGCTCCATCAAGAAGATCATCAATGAGATGCCATATCCCTTTTTCATCCTCATCCTAATATTCATAATCATCTGGCTCATAATGATTCCTTCTCTAATACCATTGCTTTTATACGAGAGAATTCACCCAAAGTAAATTTGACCCCCTATAACTAGAGATGACTCCACAATGTTTTTGGAATTGTATTTCAAATCATAGCCACATGATTCCTTCAATATTGAATGTAAATCCTAAGCCAGCAACAATGGTGGCAGTGATCCAGGGTGACAGAAGTGTCTGTGGGTGACACGAATCTACATACAAAGTCTCTATTATTGTATATATTAATTTTGTTCTTGTTTTGGGAAGGAAGCAATTGTTTAACATTTTTATTTAATCTTTATCCAATAGTTTGTGCTCTTTCAGAGAAACAAAAACAAAAAAGAAAAAAANCCTATGCTTTTTATTCAATTTTCAGCAATGTTTTTAGTTAATCTTCTTACTTGTGCCATGATGAGGCAATAAAACATCCTGAATCTCATGAAGATTGTGCCATCCTGCAGTTAGGTAAAAATGCCAGTAGAATGGACAATTGTGTGTTATTGAATGATCATTAAAGAGTTGTGCCATTAAGCAAACTGAAAAAAATGAAAACGTATATTTCTAGAAAAGGAAATGCTCCTAAAATAATTCCTATTCGGAGGTTTCAACAAAGAAAAAAACACACTAAAGTTCAAATACTTCTGTTTATATTTAAAAGTTTGATTTTTCATTTCAAGAGAAGGTTTTGAGACTAGCTTAATAAGATTAGTCAAAAGCTATGTGAAATGGTTTGTTTCAGGTCCACTTAAATATTTAGTAATTTCTTGCCTGTGGAAATTATTTTCCCTTCTGATTTTTCAGCCATCTAATAAAAATAAAAACTTACACAATCTATTCAAGAGGTCTGAACTCTGTTCTCAGCTGTAAGCAAAGGGTTTGGCACTGGGAACATGGCCTTCAGAGGTTGTTTGGTCAGTGCTGGAGTTATTCTCTCATGGTTATTCACATTGCAGCACTGATTTCTGTGTTGTCCAGTCAGCCCATGCCCACGGTCTCCCTTTGGAGAACAGAGCCATGTGGGGATATGGGAGGCAGGATGAGTATTTTCACAGACCTTTCATGATACTGCTTTTAACAGCAGGCAGAACTAGGGAGACAGAACACAGGGTGCTAAGGGTGAACCTCTTTCCCTTCCTGTAGAGTGAGTCCTACCAAAGACTAGAGGTGACTTGGCTGGAAGGTTGTGCATTTAGGTTAAGTGTTTAACGACCTACATTTGGTGGAGCGGACAAGTGAGCTTGGGATTTCCTAGACAGCTCCAAAGCCAGTAATAAGTCTTTCCCCATTTTCTTGGATTGTTAGAAAGCTGGATGAAAACGTGAAAGCAATTACGTCCTTCAGAGCTCTTCAAATGACTGTACCATCCGCACCCTGTGACTAAGTCCCCCTCTCTCTCCATCTGAAATCATCAGAGGGGATTGTTCTTTCTTTCTGAAGCAGAATGTGCTGTAAGGTCTCGTGGGATGGCAGAGGCGTCGTGCACACAATGCGCCTTTGCAGACAGAACTAAACCTTCCAACTCAATGATCTTATTACACATTTGTGTGTTTGTTTTATAGAGGGATACAGATATATAGGATATGCATAAACAAATTCTTATCCTTAAGTGATGAGCACTGCTTCTGACAGTGCTTTTTTCTTTTGTTTTTAGACTCCAGGATGTGGCACACTATAATGCAAGCTTCTGTGTTGTTGCTGCAAAAATACCCTGCTGCAAGCAGGGATATTTGTCTTCTTTCAAGGGGGGGTTGTAGACCAAATATGGCCCAAGCCTGTTTGATAGTTGTCTCATAAATGAAATGATGACAATCCTCTTGTGACTAGGAAACATTCCAGAGCTAGGGTGTAGGGTTACACAATGGTACAGTGTCTTGCCCCTGATTTATAATTTGAGAAGCGGATTGTATTCAGACAGAATGTGAGTTGAACAATGAGGTTTCTAGTCCTGATCTCATTAACAGAGATTTATACCAAGAGGCTATTGTATCTTGTTCTTTTGCTTTGCCATGCCAGCAAACATTCATAAAGTTATTTAAAAAAGAAAGCTTCTGTCACACACTTGGGTCAGAAAGTTCTCAGGAAAATAGCTAGTCAAATACACAGTGGTCTCAATCTGCACTTAGCTAAGGCTTATGTTTCTGGCCTTAATGAGTCTCAGAATGATCGCTGATTGATCAAACATCATACTCAAGCTTATTACATGTAAAGATTTGTGGAGACACGGCTTAAAATGCCTTTTCACATATTTATGTTTGTTCATGGTTGAGTCACTCTAAGATAGCTTAATATTTGCAAATCATACATAATCACCAAAAGAATGTTCTTCCAGTGCAGAAGGTGAAATAACAATAACATCCTGAGAGCTACTTTCCCTCCTGCTGCCCCAGAGCCTCTGTGCTAAATTAAAGGTTATAAAGACATGGCCTGGAACCTGCTCTTTGTCAACAGCTGAGTAGTCATTGTGCATCCAGAAGAGGATGTACAGCACCTTAATTAATATTTCAGTAATGCTGCCAGGGGATTTGGCCTCATCACCAGTAGAAAGAAAATGGAGGTTCTTTTCCACACACACCATGCTAGAAAATAGACTGGCCTATTCATATGTGTTGACAACGCAGCTCTGAAGCCTGCAGACCAATTCTGCTCAGAGAACCTCAGCAGGAGGCTGTCTCGGAGTGTCACAGCAAGACATGAAGTCACACAGAGCACAGCAAAATCCAGGATGGCTCTTAGGAGATTAAAGAGCAGCCTATCTGGAATACAGGAGGCATCTGGCTTCAAAGTGCCACACAGCTGTCATCACCACTTTCTCATACTCATGTGAAACATGGACAGCTTATCATTATCGAGGCATGCAACTTCCCAATTTCACCTACACTGACTACTGTGCTGTTGCTGGTATAAATAAGCACACAGTGCAATTAGCCTGTTATTCAAGGTCCTGTCAAATATCCAGTGCTGTAGTAATACTCCCGTGAGCCGTGTTCTCCTAGGCAGCTGATGCACATGTCAAATGAGAGGCCCCTCCACCTCAAATTTGATGTCCAGTTTCCACATATTAAACACTCGAGAGTAGGTGAGGAGACAGGGCAGCAGAAATATGTCAGGCAAACCTTCAGATAGCAGCCACTCCACATCACAGAAACTGCTGCTAAATAGCATCTCCTGTTGCAAAGAACATGGATTGGCCAGATTGCATGTAGAAAGAGAAATGCTCTGCAGTACAGGGGCATGGAGAACAGTGGGTGTTTTACAGATTGACAGTACATCTTTGCTCTGTTCATTTTGTACTGTGACAATAGGACCCAGTAAGGGCACAACAGCTGAGTCTTTGCATGTTGAGTGAACAGCAACAGTTGTCCTTAAATCCTGTGGTGGAACTGTAGCTAGACTTTCTATTTGGTCTCCTCTGCCTGAACTCCCAGTAGAGTTTAAAAGAAATTATACAACATCCTCTCATCAACTCCTGGCCTCAGTGTTACAGAAGAGTTGCACAGAATTTTTTACCTTAATCTTTCCAACACATATTGAAATGGATTCAGGTTATCTTGGCTTCATATCATGTACCTTTGCTGTCTGGTAGGACTGGGGGAATAGGAACATATTGCTCATTCCTTCTGTGCCCTTCAATGTTTTGCAAGTTTTTCCAGAGGAGTTCAGACTGTGCTGCAATAGAAGCTTGTCTATCTTGCTAATGACTTGACATTGAATGTCAGACAGGCCAAATATGGAATAATTAGGATAGGAATGAATGACATTTTCTAGGCAATATGTGAATAATTAGCTTTAACTAACTTCGGCAGTCTTCTGCTTAATCCATACCTTTTTTTTTCTTTGGCTGAACATTTGGTGTTAAGTGATTGAAAAAGATGAACTTTTTCTTCTTTTTTTTTCCTCCAAATGTTTTAACTATTCTTTATGTCCACAATAGCCACACTTCCCATAAATCTTATTTTCTATCAAGAAAGTTCTCCTTTACAAGTTTCCTATCCAAGTGCAATTGATTTCTAGCATTTTACGCTTCCTTTATTATGAAGAGCTGGAGAGACAATCCCGACAGTTTGTTTTACTCCAGTTACTAAAGCCCTGTCAAAGGGCAATGATCTGACAAGACAGTGCTTAAAGCAATGAATCCTGTGTTAAATCTTGAAAACAAAAAAAGAGTTTTCAACTGCCTTCTATGTTTACCTTCTTGCTCTCATCACCGTTCACACCCAGTGCAGCACTTACAGCAGGATCACCCAGCCTCCCCTCTGAAAACTGCCCTTCCCATGTTTCTGAGGACCTAGCCCCAGAGTAAGAAAAGCAGGGCTGAGGTCATAAAGCTTCTGTCCTCAGCTTTGGAAACAAGCTCCACAACTATGGATGCTAAAAAGCTTTAGCAGAGAAACTTTCCAGCTTTCTGCAGCATCTTGTGAGGCTGCAGCATTTTGTGAGAGCTCTGTCTTTCCCATGCAAACTATTAGAAACAATGATTTGGGTTTTGTAAACTAACTTTGCTATCTTGCACCTGCAGGTGGTTTGTAGAATTGTTATGATACTGACTAGAGAAATATTTTCAGATGGGTGTTGGGAGAACTGACCAATCACTTCAGGAGGTGGATGACCAAAGGTCCAATGACTTTACACCATGCAAGAATACTAACGTATAAAATGGGCTGTATATAATTAAATAAAGACACTTCTTCACCTTTCTTCCTGGACCAAATCTGTGTTGGTATTCTCTCTGTGCTCACTACTACTGCGACACACAACATCCTCAGCTTTGGAATCAAGCTCTGCAATGTGTCTTCTTAAATCATATTTTGTATTCACACACTCAGTCAGTATGAAAAGAGCCGTGTTATTTGATCCCCACACTTTGATTTAGAAAAAAGGTAAACTTAACAGAAAGGGTCCTACTGGTAAAAGCAGATCATTATGGCAAACTCACTGTCTGAGGATTAGACCCCTACACCATAGGCTACCAGGGCCAGCTCCTCCACCACTTACCTTGCTCTGAAATGTGTGCTCCACTTTAGCTGCATTTGTTACATGTCCTCTATGGGTACCTCATTTTTCAGAGCACTCAGGGACAAGTAGATTTGGACTGTCAAGGGCCTTAGACCAATGACTGATGCCCAGGTAGTCTGTTAACTCGAGGTAGTAGCATTTTTGTGCATGGGTGGGAACCGAACTTTGGGAATGGATTAGGTACTGGACCTGCATCCTGACCTTATGTATCCTCTTAGATACATGCATGTCATTCTGAATCTTGCAGAGGCTAATACCCTTTGGAGAACTAAATAATTAGTCCTGGCTTCTAGTCACTTCAATACAGATAGATAGATAGCCCAATAGTCATAGCAGTTGTGCTGCCTCATTATCTCAATGAATTAGGACAGAGAAGAGGAATATAAAAGACTTCTCCAACCCTATTGAGGTTACATTCTACTCGAATAAATGAACATCTGTCTCCTGAGTCTGTCTCCTGCCTATGCAATGGTCCAACCACATGGTCCAATCTCAGTGCCATTGAACCCCTACTAGGTCCCTTGCTCACAAACTCTGATAGCTTATGTTAAAATCATAGGGTCATTTAGGTTAAAAAAACCCCTTAAGATTACTGAGTCAAAGCATTGAGCCACTTTAAGAGTCACAGACCTGATCTGTCCATCCTCCCCTTCTCTGGAGATTTGCATCCCCATTGCTCAGCTGTACTTCACAGCCCAAAACATGTTAATGAACACCCAGGGCTGGGACCTGAGCCACCTCAGGGCTCTGACTCACAAGCCTCGTCATGGACACCACTGGAAGTACAACAGGTATTTTCCAGGCTTTCCTCAGGGGCTGTTACATAGGGGACATTCAAAGATGAAATAATTGGCTAGAAAATACATACTTTCAAAAGAGAGACCCCCTGTATGCTCTCAGTACCCACCCACCTTCTCCTCTTTTCAGAGATCTGGTGGATGTTTTATGCTCTTCTGGCCATGAGTGCATGACAGGAAAGGAGAGGAAATGGCACTATAACTATAAACAATACATAGGGACCATTTCCAACAAGGAAATTGTGCCTGGCACTGCATGTCAAGATGGTGGCTACACAGATACATAAATACTGGCTACACAGATTAATACCTCCAGAATTTATGATTGCAGCTAAAATAATTCTGTTTTCTTCTCAGTTTAGACCTATTTTGAATATTTTTTTTTTCTGTTAGTGTCATTAAATCCATTGCCAGATCAATAGCTAAGGAAAATGGTTGCAGGGCCAGAGGCTGAGACTTCTGGATCCAAGCTTTGGCAGGCTGGGAAGGAGAAGAGGAAGGGAGAAAGAGTTTCAAACTCAACTAACTATGTGTCAACTAGTCAATGGCATTACCATTCCCCAGAGACCCTGCAGCAAGGTGCAAAGCTTGCCAAAAGCCATTTGGATACACTTGGTAATTTTAACAGCAAGATCTACTGAACTGTCTCCAGCACAGCTGTGGTCTAAATGTATTCCTTTATTGACCATATAGGTCCAATGCAATTGTCCTTTGTGCATATGAGTTGGAGAGAGCATATTGCCCCTAGTGTTGTTTTGCTTTTTGTCAGCACTTGTACCAGACTCAGTCTCATCTCTTCTTTCACCTAAGAATGCTGTAGGGTACATGTCATTTGAGAGATTCTGTACAAATATCATAGAATCAAAGAATCATGGAATTTGTACTGGAAGAAGCCTTAAAGACCACCTAGCTCCAAACCGCCTGCCATGGGCAGGAAACCTTCCACTAGACCAGGTTACTCAAAGCCCCATCCAGACTGAAGTTTGACATTTCCAGGGATGGAGAGCCCACAACCGCTCTGGACAATCTGTGCAAGTGCCTCACCACCATCACAGTAGAGAATATTTTTCCTGATGTTTAATCTAAACCTTGCACTCCTTCAGCTTTAGGCCATTCCCTTTTTTCTTATGGCTGCCTATGGCTGCATAACTTTGTGAAAACTTCCTCTCCAGGCTGCTCGTAACTCTCCATCGTTTTGCATTATAGCAACCCAAATGATGAGAACATCATCAGGACAAACTTTGCCTGAATAACATACAGGAAACTGTGCTGAAATTGTTTTGAGAGTGGCTCATTTCCATTCCTCATCCAAGAGAAAAAAATTTTGAGACCAGTTCTAAGTTATTCTGAATCTGCCATTAATGGAGGAACAGAGATCCCACACCAAAGCAAAACGTACTTTCAACCCAACACCAGCACAGCATGAAGAAAGTCAGTACCATCTTTCTGCAGAACACCTAACGGCTCTATCTTCCAAGGTCCTGTCATCTGGGCTCAGTTATTCCAAGAGAAGTAAATACTAAGATTCTTTCATCTATCTTTGCAAGTGGCCTTTTCTGGCTAGTAGGATTTACACAAATGGGCAGCTCCAGCAAAACATATTTCAAGTTTCCTATTGGTCATACCAAAGATTTTTAAGTGAAACTATATGCAGGACTAAATCTCTTGATTTGAAGTTTAGATGAAGGAGATTATTATGAGACACTTTATAAAATTTATGTAAGAATGGTTATATTCTAAAACAGTCAGGTAAAACAGATCAGATGCCATTTGAGGAGTCAGATGTCCCTATTAATTCAGCATGCTGATAGCTCAGGATCTGTTACTCATACGTTTTCTTAAATGTTGGGGGTGTGTATCACATGGAGGAGAGTGTTATAAAAGCTATTTTTCAATATTCTTATATTATTATATCAAAGTATGTAATAAGTATTATAGTGTATATATACTAAATTGTATATATCTATTATTATATCTTGCTAAAAATATCATTGCACACTTACTCATATGGGGTCTCTGGCAAAACGGGAAGCCAAGAAAAAGCTTGAGTTTTGTGGCTTGCTGCATGGAGCTAGGAATATAGAAAATCCAGGACAAGATTACTTGTCTTTTGAATGTAAAAGCAAGATGATTCTGAAAAGTGGCACTATTCTCTGCAAAATACTTTAATTTGCATTTTGTGCTATTGATAAAAATCCAAGTTCAAAACAAATATGTTGCAATGAAATCCTTATCAGAAGTGCTTTTTTTATTCTATTTTTTCCTTCGTTTTGAAAGGAGAGAAGGTGAAATAAAGTATTCAATATACTGAGATAAATAATTATTTGTACAACATTATAATAGTCCAAGTAAGGGACAGGGTTCAAAGTTCCCACTTATTTTAGTGGAAATTATGTGTCCACATTTTTTGGAAAGATTTTGAAATCTCAGGTATGATTTATAAAACAAGCACAAAAGCATTTGAACAGCACCCAAAAAGAGCAATAAATGCACAGAACACATTGCAGCAAATTGAGATTAATCCAATGGCAATGCTTAGTTCAATTCCTGAATAATAAAGTGTAAATTCTTTGTAGAAATTTTGCAGA
This sequence comes from Aleadryas rufinucha, assembly GCA_013397815.1. NCBI lineage: Eukaryota > Metazoa > Chordata > Aves > Passeriformes > Aleadryas > Aleadryas rufinucha. The sequence continues at coordinate 75,412 of VZTH01005985.1, forward strand.
AAACACTTCAAAAGACAATGTAACTCTAAAATCATGCAGATTTTCTCAGTCAAAATTCTTGTTCAGTGATACGTAGCTGTCAGCCACATTACCCTTCTCCTGAGAGCTGACAACAAACACACAACTTTGAAGCAGCCCTGAACAGTCCTGTCAATTTAGCTTGGCCCTGCATACAACATCTGGCCCATAATTAATACAGCATTTAAAAATCCTTCTGGTACTATAAAATGCAAGATATATTAAACCAAATGAGTCTAAAAGTTACTGGGGTTTTTTTGTTTCTTCTGGAGAAGAAAAAATCTGAAAGGTAAGGGAAGACAGAGTTATTAATATATTTTAAAAAGCCAGAGACTAAAGTTGACATCTGTGCGAATTCCTCAGATCTCTTTTGTCCTTAATAAGACAGTACTCACACATTAGCCTGTGGGGTATCAGATGGCCCTTTTGTGCTTATTCATTTCCTATAAGGAACGCAACTCCTGTGGCCACTCGTGTTTCCTTTGGCAGTTGAGAAGCCGGAGATTTACCATGCTGTAAACCTGCAGCTGTAGCAGAGCCCGGGTCCCACCAGGTCCATGGCCACCGTGTTTGCTCTGTGCTGAGGAGGGCCCCCAAGCTGCCCCCCTTCCCCGGGCCACCACATGTCACCTACACCCCACTGAGGTCTGCACTCCTACCCTTCACTGCCTGACCACCATGGGAGGACTGCACATAAGCAAAAGCCATGCCTTGATAGACTACTTCTGCTGCGTATGGATTTATTCAAAAAGGGTGAAGAAAATGTAAAAAATAATTGTATGGCACCATTGCAGACCAAGGAATTAGAACCTGTGCATGTCTCCTGTAAGTGTGCAAAAATTATGTATGACAATATTGCCAAGTGCTTCCTTTATAACAACTGGAGAGAAACAGCAATTTTAAGGTAGGATTCACCTGTTCCTGTGTATCTAAAATAAGTCAGATGAATCAGTCCCTAAAAATATTTATTTGTTTCTAATGACTTGAAAGAGAGCTTACAGATGAGCTCAGCCGTAAGCACTGTGTAGAAGTTAGGTGACATGCATGCCATTGGAGGCAGACTCAGAAGAGGTCTACTGACTTCTTCCCTTCACTTGCTCTCTTGGCATATTCTGCTGTTTTTTGAAAAACTAGATCTCAAGCTGAGATGACCAAAGTTGGCTGTAACAGGATGTATAACATGCAAACATGATGATCACCAATGCATATGCATCTGTGACATATCTTGGGCCAAACTGGTCATCTTCCTGTACACAAAACTTTGTTCACTTGCAGCCAATTCTCCTTCATCCAAGTAACTTAAGTGTTGGAATTCCAAAAGTAAATGAAAAATTGTGTTGCCAAACCTAAAATGAGAAAAATTGAGATGTCTGCATCCTAATTCCTGATGTGTCCAGTGCAACTAGCACACTGGGGGTTCAGAAGCTAAGCTGGCTCTGCATGGATCAGTTTGGCTGTATTTGTCAGTAAATAAAATGGATCACAGCCAGTTCTCTGGCCCCAAAAGCAAGTGGCACACTACAGCTTGCAACCACACAGCTAAACTCTCCTTTCCCCTAGAGCAGGTGGCTTTAATCATGTTGCATTGGGGAAGAGTCCCAGGACTGTGCCACCAGTTAAACTGTACAGACCATCAGTGGGTCAGTGCCTAAACACATTTCCTCTAATCCCACATGTTTCCAGTGTAGCTATAGAGGCAGTTTAAGAGTCTAATAAAATACATAGGCTCAGACATTCTGCCGTGTGAATGTGGATTATGGTTTCCATCAGTCAGCCAGATCATATGTCTGTGTGCCTAGGACATGGTTTAACTTCCACAACGATTATCTGGCCATCGGTATGGGACAACTGGCTGCATTTTCAGTATCATATCACACTGTAAGCATATCAAGGCAAATCAATATATTGCAATAGCTTGTTCAATATTTACTGTTAGTGGACTTTTGATATTACACCTTAGTCTCTAGACTCAGCCTTCCAAGGCAGAGTTTTCAATGCTATATAAATAATTTTTCAAATCCAAGCTAACCAACTCCACTACAAAGGTTTGAGTTACTCTAGATGGAAGATTTAACACAAAGGAAAAATGATACTTCAAATGTAGTAAACACAAAGTACGTCTATACTGTCTTGTTGGTATCTGCTGGATTTCTGTACCTAAGTGTTATCTTCTGATTGTCTATGCTATTTAAGTGTTAGTTCACCCTCAAGTTTAATTCTGGAACAAGGTTAGTTGTTTATGGGCTGGGAAGAACTAGGCAGAGAGTAGCAGATAGTGTGTGCCAGTGTCCCACCCCCACACTGCATGAAGATACAGTGTGAGTGTGACTCATGTTGGGTGTGGCTTCTCCCAGACTAACCAGTATTTCAGATGGCCTCACATCCTAAGCCACCCTTGGTGTTACACAACAAAAAGACATATCTGGCAGCCTGCAAAGCAGCTTCCCAACAGCAGCCCAGAGCAACATCTTAAAAGGACCACAGTCAAATCAATGTCTCCATTGTTGGGAAGATTTCTTAGCAGCATTTTAATATTATACTGAGTGCCATAACACAATCTGGTTTTATACAAACAGGAGCAGTGCTAGTTTTATTTCATAGATCTATCTCTATGTCCATGTATATGCATATGAATTTTGTCTCCCATGTGTATGTGTGTGTGTACATACATACAGGAGGGGTAACCAACCCTTGGATGCAGGCAGGCACAGCTGCCTAGGCTATACCGAGGTACATGTGATCCTTGTAAGCCCAGTCTTCAATGGAATTCTTTGTGATTCCTGATTGCTGTGACCACGATCTTGAGAAGCAGGTCTCTGCTTTGCGTCTCCAGACATGAATATCCCTGAGAATCTTCAGGAGGAGCCTTCTTTCTAGGCTGTGACATGTATCCCTATAGACTCACTGGAAGAGGCTTCCCAGGGAAGTGGTCACAGCATCAAGCCTGACAGAGTTCAAGAAGCATTTGGACAATGCTCTCAGGCACATGGAGTGATTCTTGGGAATGGTCCTGTGTGGGGCAAGGAGTTGGTTGGATGGCTGCATCGTCACTGGTGCTCCAGTCACTTGTTTGTAAGTTTTCACAGCAACTGGATATTTTTTCTTTAGGGAATATCTATACCGCCAAACCGATGGGGACCAGGTAATGAGCTCAGGCACTCACACTTACTGCCACACTGCTTAATTCTTACTGCTCTCCTTTTGTCCATTCTCCTGACTCTGTTTTGGAGCACTTCAGCTGTCACTGAGAGAAGCCAGTTTAGAGGGAGTTGACCCTGTGGAGTGTGGACAGAAGCCAGTCAGTGCTATTCAGCTTCAAGGCTTGAATCAACTCAGCAGTATAAACACAGCCAAACAGTCTGTATGTTCAATGAGATGAAAAGGAGCAAACAATTCTGATTCCATTTAATGCCAATTTACGGCTCTTAACATTGCCTTTCCCACAAATCAAGCAGTTGTATTGTCTAGCTGAGGGCTTTTGTCCAATGACAGGATGAGAGTCTGAGAAATCGTCTGTTCTGATAATGTTGCAGAGAGTGTTCACATTTACTATCAAGGCTTCACTAGGACATAGTCAACATGTTGATTTTGCTAAAATAAATGTCTGGAATAAAGGAAGACACTAAAAATAAACATGATCCTAGGAAGGCCATTCACTTCATTTTTCCCCAGAGAGGAAGAGGTATAGCTTCCCAGCCTTTTAAGTTGGTTGCTAATCAAATAATAAAAGGGAATAAGCTAATTCTGACTATGTTTTCAATCACCTTAGGGAACTTGATGCCCATGAGTTTGAAGTTTTTCTGTTAACATCTGAATACTTCTATGCAGAGGCCACCTTACATATATAACATGACCTTCAGTGCTTCCAATGTAATCAAATTTCTTTTACAGAATCATAGAATAGTTTGGGTTGCAAATGACCTTTAAGGGTCATTGTGCTGGTTTTGGCTGAGACAGAGTTTTCTTCATAGTGGCTTTTATGGAGCTGTGCTTTGGATTTATGCTGAAAAATCTGTTGATAATATAGAGATGTTTTCATTATAGCTGAGAAGGGCTTTCAGAGTCAAGGGCTTTTCTGCTCCTCACCCCACTCCACCAATGGGGATGCTCGGGGTGCACAAGGAGTTGGGAGAGGACACTGTCAGAACAGCTGACTCTAACTGACTCAAAGGATATTCCAGACCAAATGGCATCATGCTCAGTACATAGAGCAGGGGGGAGAATAAGGAAGGGGGGATTTTTCAGAGTGATGTTGTTTGTCTTCTGAAATAACTGTTATGCACAATGGAATGCTGCTTTCCTGGAGATGACTGAACACCTGCCTGTCCATGGGAAATGGTTTCTAATTCCTTGTTTTGCTTTGCTTGTATGTGTGGCTTTTGTTTTTCATTTTAAACTGCCTTTGTCTCAACCCATGAGTTATCTCATTTGCATTCTTCTGATTCTCCCCCCATTGCACCAGGATGGAATGAGCAAGTGGCTGTGTGGTTCTCTGATCATTTTTGTGACCATTTTCTCTACCCACTCCAACAGGTCCATGCCTTTCCCATGCTGAGGACCGCTGAGCTGGGTGCAGCACTCCAGGTGGGGTCTCACAAGAGTGGAGTAAATGGGCAGAATCACCTCCCTCACCCTGCTGGCCACACTGCTTTGGATGCAGACTAGGATATGATTGGCTTTTTTGGCTGCAAATGCACATTGCTGGGTCATTGCATTTGGCCTCGTTGATCTTCATGAGGTTCACATGGGTCCACTTCTTGGGCTTGTTAGAGTCCCTCTGGACAGAGTCCCATCCCTCAGGCATGCCAACAACTCCACTCAGCTTGGTACCATCTCCAAACTTGCTGGGGGTGTACTTGATCCCACTGTGAATATTACTGTCCCCCAGCAGGACAAGAGCCTGTGAGAGTGATGCCTCCTGTGGCTGGAGCAAGAAGGCTTCATCAATGGGCTTGCCTTGGTCAAGCAGGCTGTAGGAGAGACCAGCCACGAGGTTCCCTCTGTTGTCTCAGTCTCCTGATTCTTACCTATAAGTTTTCAATCTGTTCACGGCTATGATTCCAAGAGATCTCCTCACCTCTTCACACTCTATCACACACACCTCTTGGTGTAGAGGGCAACCTCTTTGATCCTCCTTCCTTTCCTGTCTGTCCTAGAGAGCCGGCAGCCATCAACAGCCACACTCCAGTCATGGAATTCGACCCACCAAGCTTCAGTAATGGCAACAGTAATAGCACCTTACAGCCAGGTGATTAGCTAGAATTACAATTCTCAGGATATTTGACATCATAGATCTAATTGTCTGAGGACAAATAAAAAGATATATCAGTATGAAAAATTCCTTGCTGAGATCCCTTGTTTATTCCTTGAACACTCAGCTGTTCCCTTAATAACTCTCAATGTGTTCTAAATCTGACTTTTAAAAGTATGTTCTGTAAAATTTTGTGTTAAGATTGTAAACCTAAGTATCCACAAAAAGTGATAATTTCACATTTCAAGATATTCATGTATGAAGTTCTCTTAAAAGTCTTTTGGAAAAATCCTTGCACTTATCCCTTTGCACTTATGAAATAAGGAAATGCTTACAAGCTCTCTAGAAAATTAAATAGTGCTTTCTGAAATGTATGGAGATCTCTAGATAGCACTGTAAAGTGTCAGATTGTGTACCATTCTGAGAGCATTTAATAGATGACTTGGTAAGCTCTGAAGGAAGTCATGCATTTATTAAGAACATGTTATCCTTTCCCTACTTGTTGTGTCTTGGATACAGCTTGAAAACCCTTTACACCTCTCCTCCAGATTACAAACTCTTTTATTGTATGCTCATGTCTGGGACAATTAGTCTATATTTTGGCAAGGATCTCTTGGTCTATTGTTATATAAATAATTTCTCTAAATGTTAGTTCTCTAAATGTTCTCTAAATGTCCCTTATCCATTTTTTTCCTGAGAGGGTCTTAATACCTAAACATTTACCACTCTAGTCTAAATATTCCTCAGCTGAACTACAACATGAATAGGAAAAGAATTGCAGCTTTAGAGAAAATGGCAATGATCCCATTGTTCCCTCTGTGAGCCAGATTATGCACTGTAAGTCATGCATCCTTCAGAAGAAAAACCTCACATCCTTCTGCCAGGACTTCTGATTATAAAGTTTGTAAGTTGAAAACTTTAGCAAATCGCTTCTTAGCTTGAGCTCTAGCAAGGAGAATTTTAATTTAGACATTGAAATACAGAAAGTATTAAAATCAAAAGCAAAATCTTGCAATTTCTCTTCCAAACTCATTTCTAAGGAATAAAAGCAGATTATTCATTCTTCATCATGTCAGTTGAACAGAAAGGACAATTCAGTCTCTTTTGCAGGGGATGGAATGGATTGGTTTCCATCAGTTTCATAGTTTGTGACTCAGTTTGGTTTCTTGCTGTTCCAAATAAAAGGTATATATCCTTGGAAACATTTTAAGAAAGCATTTACATATCATTTTATTTAAATGAAGCAGTGCAGAATAAAACATGTGAGACTCTTAACTGGCTCATATGAGTGAGTTTGTTATTTCCTCATTGGGACAGTATTGTTTTAGTAACTGAGACGTACACACTCATGGAGAGCTACAAGGATGCTCTTCTTGTTCATACTGATCCTTTCAGAATGGACTCAAAGGGAAGCTGGGATTGATGATGATGTCCTAACTCCACAGCATGATTTGTAAGACCCTAGGACTGAAAGGAGATGCAAGCACCTTGTGGGGAAGACAATATAAGGACAGATTCTAGAAGAATCTTTTGCACTTGCAAGAATACTATCCTGCTCTACTTGCTGTGGATTGGCGGCAGCCTTTTTGTTCAATTTGCAGGTGCAAGTTTATTCTCACCAGCTAAATTACAGAAGTAAACTAGTGTACATATCCTCTTATCTTCTGGCATCTGTAGGCAGAGTGATGAGCTCTCTGATTTGATTTCCTGCTGGAGGACATGCACGAGATTTAGGCCACACACTTCATGCCCATAAACAAGAACTCCACCTCTCCTTTCAGTCTTGAACCTGCGTCTGGGGAGACGAATTGCTTCCTTCAACATGGATTCTGAAGCATAATGCTGTCAGAAGACTACTATTTAGCACTATAAAGCAAACCACACAGAAGCTTAGAATAGAAAGTAGGGAAGAAAAACACCAGCTGATCCAGGAGGAGGAGTTTGCAAAGATAACGTAGCAATCACATTCAGTGATACATTATTTTACTCTGCTGTGTAACTCGAAGCTTTGGAGAAGCAGGCTTGCATTAGATAATCTCAGTTTACATGAATCGAAACCCAAACTCTGAATTCTGAATAAAAACCCTCCTAGTTTCCTGTCACCAAAAAACACTGCTTGGTAGAATAATAAGGACCTTGGTCTTCCCTATTCTGTGAATTCAAGATAGATCTATTGTGCAGATAGATCTGGATTCCTAAACTCCATATTGTTGTTCTCAGAGCCTAAAGTTTCTAACTCTAATGAGAACTTCACCCTGACACTGAGGGAGAAGCCTGGACACTTGGTGACCTTCATCATAAGCTGTGGAACCCAAGTTTCAGATTTTCAGCTCTGCCCTGGGATACTACCTTCCTGTCTCCTGGAAACCCTGTAGTCTTTCGCAACACTGAAGAAAAGCCCCAGAGTCACCAACAGATTTGAATTAACCACAGAATCTCTGGAATTTAACCAAAAAGTTTACCTATTTCCTGTTTCTTCTGTAGAAAATGTAGAAATGTCAAGTTTTTGTTCAAACTAAGTGACATTTTTGTTTTGACAACACCAGTTTTCCTAAATTGACCCTATGTTTGACTTCAGGCTGTGCTGCCTTAGTACTCTCAAAATAGATATCCTTGAAAGGCTACCCTCACTCTTCAATTAGTCCTGATTGCTACAGCCTGTCTCTTAGGTTAAGTAGAATAACAAGAACCTTTTGCTTCAGACATTTACATGGGTGCATTCTGTTACCCTGTACTTATTACACCTAGGTCCCAAGACATGTTTGTCTGTCCTAGAGTTGAATTTGTAGAGGTGAACTAGGACAGACATAGCACCTGATGCTTAGCAAGGAACCCATTATCACCACGTCTCTGGAACAATCTTTATCTCATATTGATCAAAATTGAGTCAAATTGCACAAAACATCTCTGCCTTTTCCATGGCAAGAGGTAGTGGCATCATCCTGAGTAATAAATATCTTGGCTGATAGTCTGTTGGCTGCTGTGGAAATCATAATTATGGAGGGAAACAGCAAAATAATTGGCTGAAAAATTAAAAGGGAGAAGAATTTCCCCCCCAAAAAACTTGTCTTCGTATTTTCGTTATTTTTGTGGACACGTCTACAACAATCTTAAACTTGACTTCACAGAATATCTGTCCTAGACCTATCAGGATTCAAAGTGTAGACTTTCCTCTTTGATGTGACTTCCCAAGCTCAATTCAGTAAGCATTCCCTGAGGTGTCCGAGTAGAGAGAATCCTGCATAAAACAAGAGAGACAATGGCTGTGTCACCCTTCTACTTTCATCTGTGTGGATTTTACCCATAGGGGAAATGTGTATTCATGTGCTGCCTTTTATAACCTCCAGATCAGAGGGAAGTATAGGACAGGTCTCCATCAGTCTCACTGTTGGAAGTATCTCTTTGGGTAGAAATGCAATACTTGTTGGGCTGAAGAGCATAAAAATGACCATAGAATTAGCAGCCAGAGTTTTTAATTGAAATCAGGGACAGTTCAATTCAAGGACATGCCTCAGTTCTCATCATTCACATGGAAGTTGTCCTTTTGTCAGGTATTGCTTCCTGTTGGCTAGTTTAGGCATCTCTCTGCTTAGAATGGGACTTTCTGAAGTGGCAGTTCGGACATGTAACTAAGAATCTGGATCTTGGTCACCTCAGCCCAACAACATTACCTTCTCTGCCCTTTGTGGTCTAGAGTTAAATCACTTGCTTAGATTGCAGTAGAAGCTTGTGGTCACATTGGGAACTGACTTCAGTTCTGCAAAGCCCAAAAGAAGCGAATTCACAGTGAAGCCCATCTTTTCCTCCCCTTTCTAGGAAGAATAGGATAGACTAGATTTCCCCATAGCGTTGAAAACAATAGCCAGAAAAAATCTGTATAGTAATTTAGACTGGTTTAATGGTTTGAAATAAGCTCACAAACAAATAAGGCATTTTATAAAGGTCAAAGAACAAATACTGCAGTTCAGCAAAAACCTCATAAATTTAGCAAGCAAATCCAAAACCAGAGCAGTTTCCCCACCCTTCCAGACTGGATCAGGGTTTAGATTGCCAGTCTCTCAGATGGCCTAGGTTAAGATTCATAATTATGCAATTAAGGATGCTTGTCAGACTGAATGGAAGATGACATTTGGGTACCTTATTTTATAACGCTTCATAGGCTTTGTTTAAACAGTATAAAGAGCAGAGAAAGGAAAATTTGATTTTGCAATAAAAGCTATTTTTATGAAAGCAAAAGTCACATGACCTCTAACCCAGCTTTTAAGAGAGCAACAGAACTTGCTTTGCCTGCCAGCCCTGAAAAAAGACTGAATTTAATGTCAAAGACAGAGGTCTTGATAGGCAACAGTGCTAAATTCTAAATCTTACATATTAATAGCTTTCCTCCTTGCCTAACCTCACTCTCTGGATGAGAAAAAAACCCACACAGTAAGGCTTAACCCTTCATAACTCCTGACTTTTACAGCAGCTGTGGACACCCTGATTTTTCACTAGGCAAATTTTTCAAAGTGAAGTGTATTGACGGGTAGCTCACATACATGGCACATGTTCATAAACATGTAGGAGGGAAATCAAGGTCTCTGTGGGTCTTAAATATCCTAACTTCAAACTATTCATGTCAAGCTACATTTAGATTTGTCATGACGCATCCCTCTCAGTGTAAAATCAATACTGCAGGCAAACATTCATTTATTGCTAATTTCAACACATGCATCTCCAAAGTCACCTTAACAATATTATTGGTAAATATATCCTGCTGGATAACCACACACAGTTTCCTTCTGAAATGAAGCTTTCCTTTTCCCTGCCTGAAACCTTTAATAAACTCTTCAAATGCAGTATTGCACCCTGTAAAACACTCAGTACTGACTGAATTTTGTATTTGATACCCCAAAAATGGAAACCCTGTAAAGTCCCATTCAGTAAGGAGAAGAGTCAAGAAATATCAAGGTGAATAATTAACAGAATAAGCACTCAAGGAGTATACATTAGTGAACGACTTAGAACCCATCTGTACTTCAGCAGTCTGATACAAAATATGCAAAAGGAAGATGTTTAAATATAGGACTAGTATTGTGTCCCCTTTTCAGAGAAGAAAAAATGTTGAAAAGATAGTGGTGATATTTCTCCCCTCTCTTTGTAATGGAAGTCAACCATTGTCTGGCTTTGGTACACAAAGTGAAGGGCTGGTGAGTGAGGCATGAAGGCCATGGCACAGAGAGCAGCAGAGGATGCAAAGAACCCTGAGGGTCAGTGCGGCCAAAAGGGACAAAGTAACCCAAGGCTGGGTAAAATGTGCCGGAGCTGGGAGCAAGGGAGGGAAGGAGAAAGATGGGATCCTGTAGATAGCTGTAATTTGCTCATGGGGGAGAGGGGCTAAACTGGTATGTACAAAATACTGGTGAGAAGGTAATAGTCTTAGATGCTTTATTGAGAGTATAGGTGGAGAATCAGGTGCACAGAGACAGCAAATAATTTTACAATAGAAGAGACAGTTGTGCTTTCGATTTTGTTGTTCAGTTATGGACAGGATGTTTTGAGCTCACCTTATGGAGATTTATTCATCTCATCAGCTGAATAAATCTGTTCACTCTAAGGACAGTACTGACTTGGGACTCAGTTCAGGTGCCTCCACACGGCAACCTAGTTCCATCTGAGACAAAGTAGGGTATGGCCTTTCTGGAGCTGGCAGATACAACACTACTTAAGAGCAGACTCAGCCTCTGGCTGCCATTCCAAAAAACCAGAAAAGAGGTATGTGGGGCAATCTGAAAGCTACCTTGGGCATCTGAAATGCCTCTCTCTGCAATTAAATTGAGATCTTGATCTCCCTTGATGATAATGGAAGCTTATCTGACCTGTAAAGACCTACAAGTAGACACCTAAAATTATGTCTCTGAACCTGAAACATACCCCCAGGTCCCAGCTCTCACCTCTAAGTCTAGTGCCATTTGAAATTCCCACCTGGCCTCCAGCCACCAGTCTGGAAAAGCACAGGTCTCCTCCAGGTGTTGTGTCATACCTGACAGCCTCATGAAATGTTATAGCCTCCTTGAGGGATCTTAAATAGCAGCAGACACAAAGTTCAAGCAATTGAATCAAGCTTCCAGCACCCAGACCTTCAGTCACTCCTACAAACACCCAGATCACTGTCCAGAGAAAAACAGCACATCCAGTAGCTGGTACTGCTGTGATTAGGCACATACAGGGAGATAAACTGTTACTCTTTAAAGGAATTTGTAACAGAACACCCTGAAGTATGGCTACAAAATTAATAAGGAAAAAAATGAGCCAGAATAAATAAAAACATTTAAAATAGGTTTTCTGAAGAATTTGCAGGCCTAAATCCAAGATTACTTCAGTATCTCATATTAGGCAGGCAGTCACTGGATAAAAGTAATGAACAGTCTTTTGGAACTCAAACCAGCCCCAGAGTTGTCCCCTCCTTCATAAAGTCCCTAACCAAGGAGTTACAGATACAAATTCATGTTCCTGTTCTCCAACTACTACAGTAAAGTATGATTTTCTACACAGGGAAACAGTTTCTGAGACACAACTACCCAGACACCTTGTAAGCTTTTGTATGTAAACTGTGTAAGAAAACTATGTATGCAGCTATGTATATGTTTGGATTGTGCCCTACAGGAAATGGGGCATATTGCCGAACTCTCAAAGCATAAGGTGAATTTGAAACTGGACATCTCAGTTGCTGTTTGTGTATATGATAAACTTGTGTATTGCTTGAAAAGAGGATTAGCAGCTCAGAAACCTTTTTTTCCCTCTGCTCATTTTAAAAGTAGCAGCAGCCCATATCTGATTTAGAGAAAGTGTGTTTAGACACCAACCTTCAAAGAAGGCAGTGAATCTCCAGGACAGTATATAAACTGTAATTGAGAGATGAGAGTTAAGTGTAAGAATTCTCTTCCTTTCCCTCTTGTGGGGGGAATAGGCCTGGATGGTTTCACACATGCTGTGAAGTTTCCTGGGCCTCACTCTAATTCTAACTGTGCATCTCCAGAATCCCATGTCTCTTTCTTGAGGACCAAAGAAAATCTAGACATTGCAATGCTTGTTGCTTTTATACCTAAACTCACATTATTATATTCTATTATTATACCTATTACTATAGGTATTAAACCTCACATATTTTCTTTATTACTTATTTCTAAATACTTTTTAAGATGCAAATTGTAAATTATCTATATTTTAGATGTAGATATTACTTTTTGAATTAAGCCTCATAATAGGCTGTAGTGCATGTATAAAGCAATGTACCACACACCCTTTGAAAGCAGAGGTTATTAATGGCACAGTCACTCAGATATATGAAACTGATTAAACTAAGACAGACAATATGGACAAATGTGCATTAAACATTTTTAACAACCTTTTAACCACATACTGAGTGTCAGGCAGCTGCAAGAGGGGGTTGCTCTGTAAAATCAGCTGAGCTGGCAGCCAAGGGTGACAGCGAAGTTGGTAAGGCAGTACCCTCCCTGACACAGCCCCATCCCACAGCACCCTAACCAGCAAAGCAGGTCTGGTGACAATGACCACGTTCAACCATGAGTCCAGATAATCAGACCAGTCCAAAGGGATGAGACAGGCTGAATCTGAGGTCAGACTCAGGACTGGTGGGTTTATGGCCAGGCACAAGCATGCTGTCCATGCAGCTCCATCGAGGAACTGGGGCAACAGCTGGGGCTGAAATGCAGCTCCTACGCCAAGAGGATTAGGGTCCCACTGGTCCTTACAGTTCTGTCCCACTCAGCTGTTTGATCCAAGGTCACAGTAGAGTTAGCCTTGAGTGCAGCAGCCCTACCACTAGGAAAAAGTGGCTGCTCAGTCTCTGTAGGGTCCTGACACTGACCCAGAAATACACTTGCTACGACAGCAGCAGGTTAACTAGGGATGTGACAACAGTCCTAGTAGTTGAGGCACTTGAGATGTAAAAGCTGTGAGCTTGGACTTCCTCAGGCTGAAAGATGGTAAAATCTTGATCTTCCTCTTCCTGGGTGAGGCCTCCAGTTGGTTGTCTTTTCAAAGAAAGTTCTCTGCAAGCAGAGGTGTAATGCCTGCCCTCACCTGAGGATCCAGAGTCTGACTCTGGAGCAGACAATGACTCCTGACTTGCAATCTTGAATTACTGAAGAGTAACGCTTGGGTGGTGGTGGGGAAAGGGGGAAATTCAGATATACCACAGACTTTTCTATTCACTGATTTAGATACATTTTTATTTGGCTTCTAATTGGCCTCTGTCTCTCACAGACTTGAACCTGGAATCTTTTATCAGTGCAAGTGCCTAGAATGGGACATTGATACCCCATAAATCTTCTGTGGGAGCTTAACTTCACTGTAATATACAGTGCCTTTTATGCTGGGTGATTCTAGTCCTCATTACAGACTGGATGCAGGATCTGGACTTTAATTTACTCTCCATCAGACTTATCCTTCAGTATTTTAACACTGGAAAGACTAATTTATTTCATAGATTTTATATATATATACTGATAATTACCCCTTTCCTCCTCCATTTGGCTAATTCACATGGCTTAACTACCCCTCAGTGATGCTGAAGACTTCTGCAGGAGGGAGGGAGGAGCTGCCATTCAGGTTCTTCACTACCACCCCGACTAGAACAGGCTGCTCCTCCGTCACCAGCTGACCTTTGCCTGAAAGACTGATGCACTTTGCAGAGGTACAACAGGGCCGGTCCTCTGTAATTTGATTTTTGTTTGCCATGGAAAGGCTGGTTTGTTTGCTTTGCACTTAAGGCACACAGTTTATTCAGGACTGTAAAACTCTTCAAAATCACACATAAGTAAATAAGTGAAAAATAAACAGAGCTGAAAATTCATCTGCTTAAAAAGGAGGGATGACTATTGCTTAACAGTATATAATTACCAGGCTTCATTTTACAGCAGAAAAATACATTTTCCACCCTCCAAATGTCTTCTGTGAGACAATAAAATCCGTAACATTTTTAAAAAACAAGTTCAGTGTCTGTGCTTAAAAGAGTGCCTGACTTTCTACTTCAGGCTGTTGTTCATGACATCAGAGGATACTGAGGTCAGTGTTTAAACCGAAAGTCTCAGTTTAACTTTCATTACTGTGTACTGCTTAAACTGGAACTATTGAATCATAAACTATGATAGGTAAATGTTACAACATTAAAGAAATTAATTCCATAGTTTAGAGTTTCCTGTCCTGATCCCTCTGGGCCAGTCCTGAAGTCCTTGCTCATTTCCTTATTCCTGATTCATCAAAGTGTTTAAACACTCTAGATTTCAGTGGGGTTTTGAGCATATGCTAGTTGATTCAACACTTTAATCAGATAAAATCCTCACTAAAGTGAGTATGAATTTTTTTCCCTAAAGACCTGAAGTTTCAGTCTTTTGTTTGTTTGTTTTTTAAATCCTGCATTTGAGTCCACACAACTTGAAATTAAGAATTGATGTGTTTGGTAGTTGTTGCTATGCATCACTCCCTGCCCAAACCAGTTCTTTCACTTTAGCTATTTAATTGCTGGCTAGTAATATTAGAGGCAAGATGAATTTAACAGATGGGGTAATGCTGGAGTAGGTGGAGACTTGTCGAGAAGAAGGTCATAATAATTTGTATCAGGTGCTACCACTTTACATTGTATTTAAACACTGAGAAGAAAGGCACACTTTTTCTTTATCCCTTCTTGAGCTACCATTAAAACATCTTTAACCATTTAAACACCTTGACGTATACCATAGCTTTATTTTCCCTCATTGCTTAGGTGTAAGCAAAATTTATTGGGGAAAAAAAAATGGAAGTGTGTTGCAAAAGACTTGGAGAAAACAGAATGAAGAAAATATAGGGGAATGGCTCCTAAATCTCATATACATAGCTGCTATACAGCAACTTGGTGTGCTAAACTGCAGCCCACTGCACTGTCAGAAAATTTAGAGAGTATGTAGTGAGCAATGAATTCTACTGAAATTATGTTAACACAGGGCTTCTTAACAGGCTTATGATACCAGCTTCTTCTGAATTCCTTTTGTACAAGCCTGTTTGATGAACATGTCACAAATCTTTGTGAGCCTTTTAGAGGCCAATGAGACCAGGCAATGTGTGCCGGCAGTTTTGACTTGGCTCCCTGCTCTTGTGGTGTCCTGGACCTTCCTCTTCTGCTTTCTAATCAAATCAGATGTGGACCAGCTCAATTTAAATTTTTTTTTTTTAATTAGAAACCAATGGAACCACTGCCAAACTTCATAAAAATGGGAATGCTGCTAATCCTGAGGAATAGATTAATGGGAATGTGACATTTTTGGAAATTTACGGCTAAGCAAGCACAGGCTTTGGAGGGGGTGGGCTGCTGAAGGATATAGCATGAGATGTGCAGCAGCCTTAAATTATCACTGCTTTCCCTGCAAAGGGCAGGAAATTCCCCAAGCTGTGCAAGGTGTCCCTTGCTTTACTAGACTTGAAGAAATAATTTCCTGAAGTAACAATGGTCTTTCCTTGAATTTTGACTGGGAAGAGTTTGAAAGCACAGCTTTGATATTCCCAAATGGCTCTGCATCCTGGGAAGCAAGAAGCAGCCCTGATTCGTTAGAAGTTCATAATTCACAGCTTTGGCCTTTTCCTAGTTAGTTTTGGTGTTATGTCACTGAGGTGGCCTTGGCAAAGGCAGCAATGGCAGCCCCGCCTCCGCCTGCTGGGCTGTCCCTTGGCAAGCCTCAGTTTTCCTGGCTCATAGACAGGATGAGAGGAGAGAGGGGACAAGGCTGGTGTTGAATTGAGGGATTTTGTAGGCAAACAACCAAGAAAAGGGGGACAGCCGTGTCTGCCGGCCCTCACGAGCGGCGGAACGCTCGTGAGCGGACCGGGCTCCGCGCCGGAGCGTCGCCGTCTCCACGGCAACCGCCGGGCCACGGGAAGATGTCCGCCGAGGGCGGGCGCGGCGCGCTGCGCTTCGTGTTCCGAGCCCTGCCGCAGAAAAACTTCTCCTGCCTGCAGGACAGGGACATCGCGGACCGACTCCTCAAGTGGTGGGGGGGAACGCCTGCTGCGGGATGTCTCTGTCTAGGGGCGGCGGGGGAACAGGCGGGCTCTGCTGAGGCCTGGAGTCGTCACCGCGGGGCTGCATCTCTCTCTCTCTCTCTCTCTCTTCCTTCCTTCCTTCCTTCCTTCCTTCCTTCCCTCCCTCCTTCCTTCCTTTCTTTTCTTTCTTTCTTTCTTTTCTTTCCCTTTTTCTTTTTTCATTTATTCCCCCAAACCCCTTAATTTGGAGCCTCCTTGATATTTTCTAGGCACGCAAACCGCGCCTTCTGAGGTATGAGGCGTCTGTCCTCGCCTCCCACTGTGAACCGAGATCTGTTTCAGCTTCGCACCATGGCTCCAATGCAGCTCGAGCCCTCCAAGGAAGGGTTGGAGGCGCTTATAACTGAGAATGGGAAAAACAAACATAAAGTATAACTGGTCAGAATAGGGCTTTATGTATCTCTTCAGAATATTTAATCTCATTTTTCCATTTCAGGTCCATGCAAGGCAGGATCACAGCACAAGCGTTCAGTTTTGACCAGCAGTTTAAGCCCTATCAAAAGGATGAGTTTCTTATGGTAGTTCTAAGTTCTTTGTATTTTAAGTTGAATTTTTTTTTTCCCCCCTCATGAAATTATAGCTACTGAAAAACTGCATAAGAGCGAGCAATGTAGCAGTGTTGAATGCTATTGGCCTGCTCACTGTCTCCTTGAAAGGAGGTGATTTAGGTGTGGTGCCCAAGTCTGACTTTGTGGGTTAACTGTATTGTCCAGTAAAAATATTTTAGTCTGTACTAATGTTACTCTGCTTTAAGAGGAAACAATTTAGTCTTTCAGGATTCCCAAGAATGGAAATCTGAACTGGATGCTGATCTTGGCCACAGCATTTCATGTTGGGAAGTCCACCTAGTGTAAGGCTTTAAACAGTGTGCACACTCACAGCTATTAGTAAATTTCTCACAGTAAATTCACAGTGCAATTAGATGTGCATGTGCGCCACATATCTGGAAATATAACTTTTGTAATTTGTTGGATACCATTGCTTTATACTAGAATTTTGAACTCCCAGCTTTTTGAGACTCAGATCTCTTGCTGATTTTGTGTCCTCCATTTCTGTTGTCTGCAAGGTCAAGTCTCTTCATCTGTTTGCGGACAGAAAAAACCCCAAATCTGTGGTTTTAAAAACAATGTGATTTTTACGTCTGTCATTTTAAAAACAACTCTTTGATTTTTTTGTATGTCTACTTTATATTGTTATCCTGGATAAAGATTTCAACCTCTTTATATTTTAAAGAAATTCACACAGAAATGCACCAATATTTTATCTTCCACTGATAAACATTTCAAATTTCTGAAGTTTACAGTAAATACCCCATTTACCTTCTCAATGCTTATCTCTTTCGAATTAAAAATGTAAAGATATCACTATGAAGTTATGAAATCTGAATAGTTGTGAAGTAATTGGGGAAAAAAGGACCATTACATGTAATGTCTGATCTCTCTGTATCCCAGAGGGGTGATAAAGAAATTTAGTGATGGAGAAATTGAAAGATCCATTATTTCATTTTCTTAGCAGTTTCTTCAATGATTATTCACTCTGCTTGTATGCATATACATAAGTGTGGGTTTTCTTACTTGGCTTATCTATCATGTAAACTTGCCAGCTATCAACATTACTGTGCATGTCTCGTTTTTTTAATTGATAAATCAATAAGATTAAATACTTCAAATCATACTGTGGAATATATTCTCCATCTCTTCAATAACTTATGGATCTCCTCTGTATCTGTTTAATAATTTTTGTGTGTTCTACACTTTTTCAAGCTTCAAATTTATTTAAAAAGTGTAAATTTCAAAATTGTACTTAGCATTTAATTTTTAACTTCAACAACATTGTATGTAGAGATAGAACTGTTTCATCTCTTCCTCAGTTTTCTGTACCTCCATGAATTTCATATGTTTTTATGTGTTCTTGGACTAAAACTGCTTTATTACAAAACTTTAATACTACATATATAAATATGCACCTGAAGATGTCTTCAATGTATGAAAGACACTGGCTACCCTGAGTTAGAAACACATGGATTTGGTGGTGTAATATTTAGTTACAGTTAAATTAAACTGAAAGATCATACAAAATCTACTTACTCACTGGAGCCTTATAATTTGGATTGAAAGTATCCAAGGCACTATAATTGATGATTTTGTGTTTCATTTCATTAACTTGTATTCTCTTATTTGAATATTATAGGCATTTTTTAATGATCCAAGTGTGAACTCCAGTTTAAAGTTGCTGTCAGCTTCAGGACAATGGACTACATTGGGTAAATTTAGAATAAATTAATCTTAAATAAAAAAGTCTGTCTTTCAACTGTTTTGCTCTAATTTACCATTTTCTAATAATGACAGTTCATATATGTGTATCTTCAGCCAGTTGAAATATCTTAAAGAATTACTTCTTTTACTAAGTAATAGGAAGAGATTCTACTTCTAGAATAAAATAACTAAATTGTCACCTTTTATACCATTTTTTCTCTTGACCCCTGCATTGTTTCATAAATTAAGCACCTGAAGCTGTTTATAAATGGTTTGTAGCGTCCAGCTGACCTGATCACGTATCCAGACATAAACAACTGCACTATTTGTGGAATTACAGTAGTACCTTATTCAGATAATATTTGGAGAAGGGCATTCTTCTATAGATGCAATGACCTGGCTTGGGCCAGGTGTGAGATGATTGCTCTATTATAAATTAAAGGTAATTTTACATTTAATGCTCTGAGGGAGCAGAGGATTGGTAGAGCACACCCCGAGCTCGTGTAAATCTGCTGTCTGTACAGCCATGGTGATGGAGGCACAGAAGAGCCCTGTGTGACAGGTTGCTCCAGTTGCAGCCCTGCCATGAGGGTCACTTCAACTTTGTTGCCGTATCAGAAACTTCTGAACACACTCCACTACATCTGAAGATACAGATGAGACACTAAAGCAGGAAGGCCAAAAGCAAAAAGCAAATTTATGACATCACTTTGAAATTGCATTTTTCATTACGTAAATGGCACACAAAAATTCATGGCAATTGCATGTGATAATGTAATGGTATTTTATGCATAATGTGATCTCTGATACTGCCAAAATGATTTTCCATATTAGGAATATCTTAAAAGAGGGTAATGGGAAGCCCTCGTTTCTTTTGGTTTGTCTGCAAATACTTTACTGTGTGTAAATATTTAATGGAGCTTTGGGAATTTTCTAACTTCTCCATTTCAGCTCTCTGGAACTGGCATAGGTTTTTCCCACTATATACAATGACACTAGATTTTGCCACTTTTTTGTCAGCAAAAGTCCATTTTCCAAACATTGCACCCAACTGTTAGAACAATTGAAACATATAAGATGCAAAAAATATCTCAAATACCCCTTCAGGTACCTCTTTCTCTGGCAAGCAGAAAGAAAAGAGATTAATTTTAAGCCAGTAGTAAACCTTTTCTTGCTTTAGACAGGATTTTTTTTAGGCTATCTGTCTAGCCTACAACTTGACAGTCCCTGTAGTGAAGGTCAGTAGGTTACATACCTTGTGTTAAGAGTGGAGGGTCTCTTGCCAAGTAACCCAGCTTAACTCTTGGTTGTGCTCAATCTTCTTCCGCACAGAAGTGAAGCATTTTGTCCCAAGGACTGGAAGGGTTCCCTTTCTAAATCCTGAACAGCTGGTATACCCTGTTTGCTCTTAAAATTTCATCTTCCCATTCTTTGCCTATTTTTGGTGAGGAATGTTGGTTGGCACATTTTTCTATACTTAGTCTTCGTGTGCATTTTTTGAAAATATAGTACGAATTAGCTGTGAGTGGGAGGAGGTAAAAATCATCTTCTAGTATTTTCTTCTTCAGATGTACTGATACATTAATCCAGATATGCCATTTACTTATCACTGTGGGGTAACTTAAAAACAACATTCCTGTTGTTAAAAAAATACTGGAGATGTGCTTATTTAGCTTTTTAGAAAATTTGAAGAAAATTACATAGTCTAGATTGATTCAAATACTGCATTTATTCTGTTACAAACAAAAATGTTAGTAATTTTGGTTTTTTATGGGGGAGATAGTATGAATGCATAATGTAGGTGGGGTTTAGATAGATCCATAGAAACCTCCCTTCTCCTGCCCTCCATGAGCTTGGGCAGAAAGTATTTATGGACCCACAGAAAGATGTCAGCATTATAAAGGAAATTAATAAAACATTACAGCAGTGTTTGTTTTCATAATAATTTTGTCTTTTTTAAGACGGTGGTCCCCTCTCACCTTTTCATTTATGTGTTTTGCCCTGGTAGAATTCCACAATAATACATTGTTTCAAGGACTCCAGCTTCAACATTACTTGAAATAAAACATTTTAGGTAAATTATACACAAGCATATTCTCTAGTCTGCTTTGTCTGATCAGAAAGATGCTTAATGACCTATTCTCACACCACACTTTTTTGCCTGTTGTAGTAGAGATATTTTTTGCCCTCCTTCCAGCTGCATGGCAGAGTATCTGATACTTCTGATGTGCTTTAAGCCACCTATTCATCTGTTACTCTGATATTTCAAAAATAGAAGCAGCAGAAGGAACAAATTTGATGCATACCCATTTATGTATTGAGTCTTGTGTTTTTTAAATAGCTGTAGTGAGAACTAAATAGTCGTTTTTCCCTGGACGCATTGCTGGCCTTGCACCTGTCAGCAGTCTTAGGGAGGCAGGACTGTGTCTGCTTAAGCTCAATTAACACTTGAAAATTTATCTTCAAAGGGGTAAAGTTACCATCTTTTTGTGTAAATGAAAAATTAGTATTTGCTTAAAGAAAGATTCTTGAGTTGCCATATATACTTGAAGCTTCAACAATTTCTGTCTTTAGAATAGGGTTTTAAAATCTGGAAGGTAATCTTAAATCAGCAATTTTTAAACTACTATTATAGGTTATAATTTGCAAAGAATTTTAGATGTGATATGAACCCATAAATCATCAACCTTCACCTTTTACTTTTGAAATACCCTATTTTGTTGATACTGAGCACTGAATTTGCATTATATATAAACTCTTTGTAAATAGTAAGTTACAAGATATTTTTCTGACATAAAAAACTTTCTTGGATTTTGGAGGAATTCTAGATATACCTAATCCAGGGTTTATCTGCCCCATACTAGATATGCAACATGTTAATTTAAAAGTATACTGGCAGCACTTTATAGCTATTCCAGAGTTGGCTGTTAAACTGAAGCTTAAACTGTTTCAGGACTTCTCAGCTCTTTGTTTTCCACTTGTAGAGTTGTGGATTTCATGGCATTTCTTCTTCCGCTTTTACTGCTTACTTTTATAGTGTTATTAAAACCAATCACTCTTGTCCAGGAAATTATGAATTTCAAATCTCACCTACCTCAAATAGAGAGTAGGAGCTTCCAGTGTATGTAAACTTTCCCGTGTGTAGTTTGGTTTTCTGAACTACTGAATAGATTACAAAGCTCTTTTTTTTTTCATTATTAAAGTTTTCATAAAACCTTTTTTTCAGAACAGAAATGTCTCCTTCCCTTCCACCAATAAAATCCTTATAACTTAAGGCCTATAAATAGCTCAGTTTCCTATACTTTTATCTCAGTAACTGGGAAAATGTAAGATTTTCCATTTTTCTCATGTCCTTAACATCTGATGTTTGTTAGTTGACTCAGGTTGTAATGTTAATTTTAAAATAATTTATGTGATAAAGGCTGATTTGGCTCTTATTAAATTCTTTATAAAATAAAAATTCTATTCCTGTGTAAGGGAGCTGGAGAATTAGAAGTTAGAAGAAACTAGAAATGAGAAGGCGGGAGGAAGTATAAATAAATATAAATCAATTTGGTGGTTTTTTATAGGTTGTAAGATTGTCATTCATATTTTCACTGACTTGTGTTTTTGGTAACATAATTTGATTATTTTTTGATAGTCACTCTGTGTCCTAAACCTTTTTTCTTCAATAAAAGGTATGCTTCCTCATAACCATTGTCTGTAGACAGGAAGCCAAGTAATGAAGTGCTGTGCTTTTGTCTTTAACAGATTTTTTTTACATCACATTGGTCCAATAAAATAATTTTAAAATTTACTGTCAGTATTTTGGCTTAAGTAGGCACATTTTCAAGCCATCAACTTATAACTTCTCTTTATTTTTTTTCCTGGTATTGATTGGTTGGGTGGTACAGTTTACCCAGGTTTAGATATTAAAATGCCAGTCCCACTTAACCTATGAATAAATAGTCTCTGTGTAATAGTATATGGCCGAAATCCCAAGGCTTTCTGCAAGTGTGGGGGCAAGAGAAAATTTAGGTTATGCTGTGCTTACAAAGACTAGGATTGGAGTGAGATGATAGGTGCTCTTGGAAGCCTCATGGTTCATTCATCCCTTTTTGGCATGTTTCTGTTCCTGAAACACTGTCATCTAGAGGGAAATTTGGACGTTTCCTAAATAGTAATGCTTAGTGATCCCTTAGGTCTATTTGTCAGGAGAGCAATGAATTTTATCTTTAACTATATGGTAAAAAGCCTTTTGATACCGTGATGTTGCTGGCCAGTCTCCCATCAAGGGAGCCTGCAGAGGAGAAGAGATAAGAATAAACTCATGGACAGCTGGAATGTTGTGAATATTCTCTCTGCTGAGACACATTGCCCTTGTGCTGAACGTTCACTTGCACTCTCCTCCCCTCTCCTGTTCAGAAGCACTTTGAAGGGTATTCAGGCAGACCTGGAGATGGGTAGAGAATGTATTCTAACATTTGTGTTGAACGCCTGGACTGCAGAGAGCAGATGGAACTGGGCTGAGTCCAAAGCTTCTTAAACATGGGGCCTAATGCTGTTTGAGATGCCATAAGTTATCCAACACCATGCATACAGATTTGTAGATGTAACACTGTATAAAGAGAAGATATGTGCCCTTATGCACTGGTACCTCTTTAAGGAAAATACTGTAGGGCATCTCAAATGGCACTAGGTGTCTGTGAGCAACAGGATCGAGCCTTGGATGATTTGCAAACAGAGAGGAGAAAAAATTACAGAAAAATATATTCTGCACTTAGTGATTACAGGGGTAATACTCCAGATTGATACAGGAGGTGCTGATAATACCTTTTTCATCTTCTGAAATAGCTGGTTAATAAAGCTTACAGTGGCTACAAAATAACTTTTTTTAAAAGTTCAGATATAATACTTAACAAAGCAAAAATTCTTCAAGGCTGTCTTCATTTTGGTTTTTAGTTTGTGGGTTCTGGTAGCAGCTGACTTCTGCGCTTCATTATGCCAAATTTGGCATCTGTCCTTAGATGCTTTAAGGCTTAAGCTGTGGAATATGATTTTCTAAGGGTGTGATCTAATGTGATGCTGGGTTCACATGGTGTTCCATCTATCCCTAGTTTCGGTTGATGGTGTTTACCAACAGGGGGAGCAGACACATGAGCCTTAATGGAAAGTAGTATTCAGATGAATTTATTATTTTCTTTACACTTGTTTCTTTCTTAGCTGTCTTTGGCTTTTTTTTTTTTTTGAGGGACTCTGTGATTGAGTCATACATACATGATCTGTGGTTTTTTTAAGAATATGAAACACACAACCAGCTTCCTATGTATTCCAGGTTCCAAAGTGACAAAAATTGAAGCTACGGTGCTACCCTGTACGCAGATTTCCATGTCATTTTTTGATCGGCTGTACTCTGAAGGAGTTGTTAGAGAAACTGGAACTATTGTGAAATGTTATGATGACTATTATGACGATATTCTTATCTCTGATGAATTAAGGAAGGTCAGTATAATAATGAATAATTTATTATAATTTTTCTTACTCTATTAGGTACAATAAGGACACATTTTTTAGGTTGGTTTTTTTTCTGACAGTGAAGGTAGTCATCAATAGCCATAGTTTACAAACACCTGAGGCAGTGCAGTGCCTGAATGTGTGAAAGCAATTACTTGTTTTCCAAGTGAGCCCTCTCATTTGTAGATGGGAGAAAAAGGTAAAGCCTTCTTCTACCCACCTGTGTCTCAAGTAGTCAGTGCTGGGGGGTGTGTGGGGAAATGCAGCTGCACATTTGCTTAGGAGGGGGAAACAAAGGATGCCAAAGAGAAGGTGCTATGATACTCAGAGCTGTAGGTTTACCCAGCCTTCCAGGTAGTTGATGAAATTGAATGTATTCCACATACCCTCTGATAGCTACATCCTGAAGCATTCCTGGACAGGAATGCTGATCATATCATATATGAAGGCATTTAAAGAAAGCCATCTTAATAAATTTTCTCTAAAGCAAGAGGAACTATGAAAGAGGAAATTATTTTTCAGTGTAACACTGGAAAGTGACTAAATACAACTCCTGAACAAGGCTGCAGTGTAAAACTGTTTGTTATACTCTAGTGGAGGTGTCAGAAAGCAGATTATCTGAAAAAGAATCTCTAACAGTGGCACCCTCTTAATCAATTATGTCTTTACTGTGTTTCTTTTGACTTCATAAGCTAAAACAATTTCTTGAACTTATGTTTGTGTAGCATTAGCACAGCATAGTGTAGGAGAACTGGATTTTGCTCTTCCTTGTATATATAATCAACATAAGTACTAAATAATTATGGAGTTGCACTCATTTGCACTTGGCAAATCCTTTGAAGGCAATGTATTTGAACCAGTGACACTGGTTACAGGATGTGGCCTGAAATACTGGTCTGTCTTGTAAAGTTCTGGGAAAAGGTGAGAACTCAAGCTCATGTTTGAATTTCAGATGTAGTTTGTAGCCTAGCAGTTCAAAATACTATGTATTTATAAATAAGTTGGGTACATGTGAACTGTTTTCTGAAAATGAAATATATTATGTGTAGGAAGGTTAGAGGCAGCATTTAAAATTAGAAATTATTGGGGTTTCAGTGTCTTCCTAGTTTCCTTCCCATGAAAGTGATGTGTGTATCAGCATTTGCAAGTTGAGGGTTTAACATTGGTTTGAAACAAAGGTGATTCCTACTCATAAGACCTAAGACATCAGAAAGAATAAGATTCAAAATCTTCCAGGAATGACATCAAAACTTCAAATTAATTAGTCAGGGCTCTAGGACAGAAGACTGTAGGGGGCACCAAACTGTCTCCTGGTGTCAGAGGGTGGCCCTTGGCTGCAAGACTCCATGTTTCTTTCCTACCTACCATGTCTTCTCTTGTTTCAGCCTAGGAGGTTGGAATATGTATGAAATGGCCATCTAGATCAGTTGTTGCCCTACCCCCTTTTTACTCAGGTTGTGTAGTTTTGTTATAAAGAGGGCCAGAGAGCAGTGGGCTCATGTCTAACTTTGACCAGTTTGCCTGGGCTGGCATCTGCAGTTTGGCTGACATGACTCAAATATGTTGTAGCCATTGTGAGTTATAATTCCTGTCCACATTTACATGAACCAGTGTTGACACTAATCTAGCAAGTCCTGTGTTCACATAATATCTCAGCAAAAGGCAGGTGAGACGTAGGGAGGCAGCTGGATGCATGTCTGGCTAATCCAGGCTGCAGGTTACAGATACAGGGCTCACTGGAGTCTGCAATAAAGAATGATGTGAGTTTGAGTGATCTCCTCTGGGAGATCCTCAGGATTCCTTTACAAATGTGAGATAACTGTGTCAATTTAAAATTGAAAAAGCAAATGTTACCAAAACCAGTTACCAGACTGATTAACAGTAATTGACATGTCAAATGTAGTTAGATTATTTTCAGACTGATTGTTTCATTATCATGACAGATAATAAACCAGTGAAATAACAAGACTTGACAAATATTCCTTTATGTCTTTTGGGCACAAATCTGACAGTGATTCTGCTTTATATTATATGTAAGAATTTTGAACCAAATTGTGTCACTGGAAGAAGGATTTAGAAATACTTATTTCCATCCCTCATCCATATATTTTATATGAACATAATTTCTGTGTGCCATACAGCAAAGTAGTTGCATTATTTATAAACTGAATCTTAAATAAATTTTTATCAACTTGACTTCCTTGTTTTTTCCGTGTTCCACAAGGTCTTGCTTCTGGAGGATTCCGACCATTATGACTCATTCAATCAATTGGATCGCGAGGAATTTCTGTTCTGTCTTTTTAAGCATTTTTGTATTGGAGGAACTCTTTGCCAATTTGAAGATGCAGTTGACCCATACTTAGAAACTACAAAAGCTTTTTATAAAGACTTGGTGAGGTAAGTGTTACTCTGTTTTATACAACTGTGTACATGTGCTGTCCATAGATACTTTGTGTTGATTTGTGTAAATTTATTGTGCATTACTACTTCAAAAATGGAGTTGTTATTTAATCCACCTGCAAGCTTATTTGTGTCCAGCTATCAAAATACCATAGAACAATGGTAGTAGTTCAGTGGCAAAATATATGCAATTTTAATTGCATCAATCCCACATAAGAACATTTTTTATATTACATTTATGGACATTGATGATTTATGATTCATTCCCATTTTAAAGATACTGTTTTCTGTAATCGTCTGCTGAAAACATGGCATGGTACTGGAAACAGATTGTGTTCCCACTGTCTTTGATAAAATACCAACAATTAAGTCTTGGTTGTATAATCTTGGGCTACTTTCAATTAGACTGCTTTTAATTTAGGATTTTAAAATTGAAATGATTAGTCAAAACTTTTAGTTCTTGGTTCTGTATATTTTTTATCCCTGCTGATTTTTTTTTCATACAGTTGGATTTTCTTCCTAATTCTGCAAATACACTTCTCTCAGTATAAAGCTAAGGGTGATAGAATATTGCTGTTAACATGACATGGTGAACTAACACACATTTTTTAGCAGGTTTGGTGTATGGAATTGTTTGGAACTTTGTGTGAGGGATTTTTTTTCCTTTGAGATTAGAGGTAATTGATCAGAGGTTCAGATTCAGACTGAAAACACAATTTTTGCCCTGCTTTGATATATCCATATGCTGACTGCTCTGGCTGAAAAAACTTCTTCTGTCCTGGTTAGTGGGAAATGGAATGTAATTATTGGTTATACAGACTCATTCTTAGTTAAGCTAATGGGAATATAAAGACTGTAAAAGACATTACTAAAATTTTTGTTAGTATGATTAGTTTTGGTATTTTCATCTCATACATAGATGAGAATCAAGTGGGTTCTTCAGAAATACAGCATTTGACAGAAAAGGATCCATCAATGTTTAACTCTACTCTCCCTTTTAAATTGTTCTCTCTGCACTTTAATCAAGCTGCTCGTTCCTTCAGTCCTAGGCCTTAGGTGACTGCATTGACTACAGCTGTTTCTGCTCTTACGTTGTTGAATTAATCTAGGACAAAGTGCAAATCCAATCAGTTCCTTCACTTTACTGCTCCCCTTTGCTGTTGAGTTGTTTTATCCTAAATACGTTGAAGTTCTGTTCTAAGCCACTCATTTTCTTTACCTTCCTATCTCCTTAAACCTCTTTCCATTCTTTTTCCTTTTTGTGCTGTAAAATTTGATAAGGATGTCATACAGTTCTTGTTACTTAAAACAAAAAAAAAAGCCTCTGCCAAGATCCTCCCACAATTTCATCCTGCTTTCAAAGTTTACTTTTTCTGTATCCTCAGCCTGTTCCCTATTAGACCTTTGTATTTTCCTCTTGTGTGCTGCCTCTGTCCTTTATAAAATATTTAGGAGAAAATATTTCAAGATCTATTCCTGTGCTGTTTGGGGTTTTTTTTTGCCAGTTGGCAGATTGCTTCCTATCCTCCTAAGTTTTGAAGTACATCTACTCTGTTCCTGTGACGTCACCAATCTGCAGTATTTATCTACCATGTGTCTCTCCATTTCTGTGCCTGTAAATGTGTGCTGGTTTCTCACTGCCAGAGGAGCTGGTGTTAGCACTGGTTACAAGTTGAAGACAAAACTTACCATTTAACTAAATCTTTTCTCTTGCTCCTTCGGTATTGAGTCCTTTGTCAGTCCCATGAGAAAAGCTTTTGATCTTGACATTTCAGACCTTCTCTCCCTCTTCACAATCATGGTTGTGCTTTTCTTGGTCTCATTTCCCCCTGCTCCCAGTGCTCATTTCCCCCTACTCATCCAAAATGATGCTTCTGTTTTATTTCCACTGTCTTAAGAGAGAAAAGTCCAGTGAAAGGCTCTGAGAAGGGACACTAATGACAGTCTTGACTTAATCTGTAGTTTCTGGTCCATGCCATGCACTGTGTTACTTCATTCTTGCACAAATTACACCAGAAAATAGAGCAATTAAAATTACTTTCTTTCAGCTTCTTATTTTCAGTAAACAATTGCTAATGATAGTAGTAATCTCTTAAATGCTATTTACCAAAAAGTTCACCTTCAAATTCCTGTTGAATACCAAGTGTTGTTTAAATTCTTTTTTAGACTGATATCCTCTGTCTGATTTCATTGAATCTTGGATTACAGTCACATTGGATACTTTCTACTCTTTGTAAAGTGGTATTAAAAGCGTTTCATGGTATTAAAAATTCTGTAAACTGTACTGTCCTTAAGGTTTAATTTTTATGTTTGAGGTTCAGAAGGCTTGGTAAAACACAAATGGATACTGCAATAGTTATTAGCTGCTGGCTGATGTACATTGAAAAATTAGCTGCCACAGATTAACCTAATCTAATAGCAATAAGCTTATGGATGTATAAACTATCACTGTTCAGCCCTCTTACAGTATTCCTTATGGGCAAGAGCCTTGGCATGAAGATTCCGCAGAAGTGTCCTTACTGCTGGGCGCAGCAGACCTATTAATGAGCTTTTCCCTACTTATCTTTATTACAGCTGTTTTTTTCTGGCCATACCTGAGTTCTAACTCCAAAGCACTAGCATTCAAAATAGTGTCAAAAGGTTTGAGGTTTCATTTTATTAAAGCATTGCTATTTACATTGCTTTATTATGAGAGAATGCAATAATCTTTTTGAAATTAACAGCTCTAGATATTTTACAAGCACAGCTAGGGAGTTCCAAATACAACTACTAAATGGGAGACATTTTTTTCTTTGCAAAAAGAGGGATATATTCTTACTAACGAATTAATGCACAACTTGTAGTCTGCTACTAATCCATCAGTAATTAGTCTGTGATTGGTTGGATCCATCCAAAATTCTAGTGTTTAGTGTTGTATCCTGTATAACCTAAATAATTTCAAATCCCTTGTTGTAGTATTTTGATTTAAAGAATATATTTACATGACAAAATGTAAAATATAATCTATGAATCTCTGTTGATAAATCTTGTCCTCTGTACTTAACCCCTGATTTTTCTGACAGTGTCTTTCCATGGTGACAGCTGCTGTAGCATCTTGTCGTCATTGTTTTCTTCTCCTTTCTTCATCTCCATGCCCTTTCCCCCACAATGAATGAATGTATGTGAAAGTATTAAGTTGTTCTTTTATTGTTTGGAAAGCCTAATAAAATATTGCCAGTAAGGTTAGGATATAAAAAAAGCCCAAATGAATAGAGAGACCATGAGGATGTTTGCTCTTCATAAAAAGAGAATAGATGCACATTAAAATGATGAACTACCATATCCAATGAATAGTTTAGAAGTTAACAATTTGAAAGAACATGGGGCTATTAACATTATTTTTAAGGAAATACTCTCCTCTTCAAAAGGAAAAGATATTTTTTTCTGAAACATTTTAGGAGAAAAAGAAATAGAGCAAATGAGCTTGTCAAAGGCAGCCTCTTGGTTTTCTTTCAAGTCAGCAAAGGAAGAACTTCATCTGATTTTTACAGACACAATTTTTTGTCTTAAAAAATAAGCAAAGTACCGGAAATAAAGACTCATTCTGAAAAATTACTTACAGGAAGCTAACCACAAGGAGAAAATTTCTCAAGGTCATGGAATAAATAGGAAGACTTACTCTTTTTCACCTCTTACTTTGGTATCCTAGATATATATGTAACATGAAAATTAAGAAAACAGAAATTGATAACATAGTTTTCAGACAGAAGAATCTGAAGCCAGAGGAACTTAAATACAACCATTGCTTTTAGGGGTGGTGATATATGGTAGAAGGCAACAATGCCACTAATCCTCTATGTCTTGTTCTGAAAGTTGTCACTCTTTCCACAGAGATGGTTGAAGAGCTTCTGAACTGATGCAGTTACAGCCTGGTGTGTCAGCATAAAGTGACATCTGTGTTATTTTGGCTTAATGTTCAGGTCTGTAAACTGCAGTGGTTCAGAAGCTGAGTCATGAAGTAGCTGAGCTGTCCTGCTGGGAAGGCAATCATCTCTGGAGGGGTGGGAAGGCAGACAACTGGGGTCAGTACCAATTCCAGCAATGCTGTCTTCATCCACTGTTGAGTATGTCAATATGTCAGATGCAACAAAAGGTTCTGAGAAAGCCTCATTACTGACTGACCACAAGGAAGATCAGCTTCACTGTATAGGTTCAAACATGACTGTGTCATTACTCTGCAGATGAAATCAGTTAATTGGAGAGTCAATCTCTTATTGGCTGGAGAGATTGAATCAACAAAGGTGCTCTTGGTTGATTTGGGGTTCGTTTGTTCTTATAAAAAGAAGCTCTCCCAAAGCACTGGTAGCAGGGGACTGCTGTCACAGCTTGGACCTGATGTGGCGTTCAACTGGGCTGTGTTTCACACATCCTCTCATAACTTGTCTATTCTGAGACCTTTTCTGGGAATGGAACCTGTCTGCAACAAGGCAGGTTTTGAGCTATGCATTTCTTGGAAGCATGTGAGTACGGAAGTTTTAAGCCTCAACTGTTGCACAGTGAGTTAATGTAAATGGGAATCTGCAAAATTAGATAAATGAATAGCAGTTGCATGATCTACTTTCTGAAGAAATGTAAGCATCACTTAAAGCAGATCTGAGGAAAAATAATACATTAAAATACTTTAAATAGGTTGAGATGCCTGGATTCGTTGCAATATATCAGTGTTATTAGTAAGTGTGATGAAAGAAATGGCAATCTTCACAACAGTCTAGAAATATAAAAGCTCAGAACTAATCCCATCCCAAGTTGTATAGCTGACTAGATATACAAAATTCCAAAGGAATAAAAATAAACCTAAACTATAATTATATACTAATTAAGAATGAGCTAAAGAATGTATTTCTTCACCAGTACTGCTGCTACTTCTTGTAGTCTGTATTAAGATGCATTTCACTTTGCAGGTTTCTTTGTCAAAGAATATGTGAAAAGATTTTTACAAACTGTTTAGCTGCATAATTTTTCACATCTATCAAAATACAAACTCTGTACTTGGAATCATCTAGGTCTGGGTAATATTGCTGTGATTTAGTAGCTGAGAACAGTGAAACCAAGTCAGATGACGAGATATAGTCAATATTTTGCAGTAAAATGTCATAGTAACCATGTTATCTAACAATGGCCATATAGCTTTTCATGTTCAACGTGACATAAGTTGAATTGTAACTATAAATTTGATCTTCATAAAATTTGAGCAATGACACAGTGCATGTGTTTAAAATGTATTTAATACATTAAAGATTCTAATTATCAGTACTTATGATAGGTATTAAGTATGTATTATATCCCTGTATTTCAGTGTTCAAAAGAACCCTGAAACAAAAGAAATACATATTATTTCTACAGTCTTCAGAGTGTCTGCATATGTAAGTATTAATAGTTTTTATATGGGATTTTAC
Source organism: Aleadryas rufinucha (assembly GCA_013397815.1). Lineage (NCBI taxonomy): Eukaryota > Metazoa > Chordata > Aves > Passeriformes > Aleadryas > Aleadryas rufinucha. The sequence continues at coordinate 107,340 of VZTH01005985.1, forward strand.
TGGCAGTAATATGCATAACATGAAAATAATGAATTGACTTTTACACAAAGAAAGCATAATATTCCATTGTAATGGGTTATTTTCCCATAGTTGTCTTTTTTTATTCATGAACTCTTTCCCTGATCTCATCCTGCTTTCTCATCTTCTTTACTAACTCTTCATCAGTAACCACCAACTGAAGTTTTATTTGGTAGCTCACTAAAAATAGGTTTACTGGATTACACTGGAAGTCATAAGTGTCATCCAGAAACTAGTTAATGAAAAAAAAAAACAACTGAGTAATTCTGGGTTTAGATAATAATAAAACTTGAGATAGCAGTAAGGATTAAGGACTCACTCTTGACTTCCTATAGTTCTGTTTTTGGAAATGTTGCTAGAGCTTTCTGAATAGCTTGTATTGCATCTGTTTCTGTAAATACTGCAAGGAAGTTTAGTATACAAAAAGGCTGGGGTGGTGAGATGACGGCTAACCTCTTTTCTCCTCCCTTGTCAAGTCTCATTCCTATCTGTTTCCCTTGCAAGATAAGTTTACCATCAAGATAAGTTTGAGAACTGGCTGCATGTTTACCAGATTCAGCATATCTGTCATTTAAGTTGTTACAGTAGGATGAACTACTTCAAATTCTTCTTGACTAACCAGAATATGTAATAATTAAATGTCAGATAATGTACCCACTTTCAACAGCAGTAGCTGATGTCATTTCAGACTGCACAAACTTCCCTGTAGGTTGCCAATAGCGCAGTTGTTCATCTGTTGGTCATCGTCTTTCAAGTACCATGTATGATTCATTAAAGGCTTTTGAAAATAAACACTTTTTGGGTGTATCAAAATTTATCTTTCTGCTTTGTTGCAGACTGTAATAAAAACAAAAAAGCAAAACCCTGGTAACTGGATGTTCTTCTGTTATTACTGTTCCTTTCCCGCCTCTGAATCAAATGCATTGATGTGAACTTTCCAGATTTCTATGTTTAGGTAGATGGACATTAAAGACCTCCCCTAACTGTCTTAGCCATATATTAAATATCATCAGTACTACAAAGAAAAAAAAACAACAAACAAACAAAACCCCAACCAAACTTTAGCAACTTTTTGTAAACAAAATAGACAAAAGAAAATCCAGTGTTAATGCAGAGCAGGCTGTCCTCCTTGTAGCCTTGGAGGAAAATTGTGCATTACTGCACATTCTGAAAATTTGTGGGGTGAAGCAGAATTCTGAAATTATGGTTTCTATTAAAAAACATCCTGAAGAATTTTCTCTCAGAAAACAGAAAGGCTTAAACGGTGTGTCTAGACTGTTTGATGGTTATGGAAATCAAAGCTATTCAACTCTACTTGGCACTTACAGGAAAGACACTTGCTAGAGCACAAGTGTCTTGGGTTTCTGATGAAAACTTTCTCTCAAGGCGATTACAGTTCTGCAGTGGTTCTGAATTCATTTGATAAATAACTGTAGAGTGTTATTATAATCCTTATGTTGAGCTGACAGTTTTTAAGCCAAGTTTTCTTGGTTTGTATCTGGAAGAAAAGGACATACTCTCCTAGCCTGATGTAAATAGATAAATCATTTTTAAAATAAATTAATTTTTAAAAGCTGATCTGGTATAAGGGACTTGTGCAGCTGAGCACAATTTAAAAACAATATCTAAAAAAGCACACTATTAGAGATGTAAATACCTCAAGGTTTCACGTTATAGTTCACAGAATCACAGAATATGCTGAGTTAGAAGAGACCCATGAGGATCCTCAAGTCCAACTCCTGGTCCTGCACAGGACCATCCCCAAGAGTCACACCATGCACCTGAGAGTGTTGTCCAAACACTTTGTGAGCTCTGTCAGGCTTGGTGCTGTGACCACTGCCCTGGGGAGCCTGTTCCAGTGTCCAGTTACCCTCTGGGAGAGGAACCTTTTCCTACTATCCAACGTAAACCTCCCTTGACTCAGCTTTGTGCCATTGCCTTGGGTCCTGTCACCACAGAGGAGAGACCAGTGCCTGTCCCTCTACTTCCCCTCAAGAGGAAGTTGAAGACTGCAATGAAGTCTCCCCTCAGTGTCCTCCAAGCTGAACAGACCAGGTGACCTCAGACACATTTCATATGGCTTCTCCTGAAGGCCCTTCACCGTGATTATTACCCTCCTTTGGACACTCTCCAATAGTTTAATGTCTTTCTTATGTTGTGGCACCCAGAACTGCCCCCAGCACTCGAGGTGAGGCCACCCCAGTGCAGAGCAGAGCAGAGCAGAGCAAGACAATCCCCTCCCTTGTCCGGCTGGCGATGCTGTGCCTGATGCCCCTCAGGACACGCTTGGCCCTCCTGGCTGCCAGGCCACTGCTGACTCATGTTCAACTTGCAATCGACCAGGACCCCCAGGTCCCTTTCTGTGGCACTGCTCTCCAGCATCTCCTTCCCCAGTCTGTCCATACATCCAGGGCTGCTCCATCCCAGGTGCAGAATCCAGCACTTTCTCTTGTTGAACTTCATATAGTTGGTGATTGTCCAGCCCTCTAATTTGTTGAGGTCTCTCTTACAAATGTCTGTAGAGCTCTTTAGCATCAAAACGTGATAGACCTGGGCATCACAAGAGAAATCATTTTAGATCTTGCGACAAAGTACTCTGTTGAACTCCAAATACCCTTGAGAGCTTTGGAGCTTTGCATATAATGAAACACTGTTACAGTTTAAGTACTGGAATGCTCACTGATATTTTAGAACTTTCTTTACCTGAACCCAAACTGTGGCAGTACTAGAAATCAGCATAATGCAAAATTTATTCAAGAAGTATTTTAAAAAATTGTCAATTAAATTATGCAGTTTTGAGAATGTTCAGCAGTCTTTTTATTTCTGTTTTATGCTATGCATATGTATTCTTAAATCATCAGCTGTGTTGCTACAAAGAAAAAATAAAATGATCCTACTCTAACATCAGTAAATCAATCATTACACCCCCTGCATGTGTGAACTGAAGTCCACACTGCAGATGGAATTGGTATGATTCTTAATTTGTGCACCGGCATGAATGTAAATTTCAGAGCCTTTATGCTCAAGTGTTTTAGGGTTTTTATGACCTCTTTTACTAATTAAAATAAGTTTAAGAACCCTTTTCATTTAATTAGGTTATACTGATTATTTTCCTGATACCAAGTTTGGTATATTGCTTGAAATGCCTCATTACCAGAACTTACATTGTTTTTGTTCTTGAGTTGTTGAACAAATTTTTAGTGGGCTCACACTGCCTCTAAACAGTCAAAACCTCAACTGCCATCCATCAATTTCATAAAGACTGCAGGAGTGGGATCTGCAGTAGCAATGGGAAAAGAGTTTAACTAGCAATCACATCTTGATGTTGATCTCTTACTTTTTTTCTTCAGTTGCATGCATGAGCTTAGGTTATTTTTTGATCAAATTCCAAAGGCCTTGTGATGCTGAGCACTGTAAAATCTTAAAACTTGCTCTCCTTACTGCAGTTGAGAATCCAGTGTTTGTTACACATGTATCCTTAAAAAACACCTGAAGAGAGCTAGGTATCCTACAATTGGAGCTGCAGCACTTGTATGCTGTGCTGCTTAAAAATAGAATGCTATTTTTAGCTTGTAGCATTTGACTACCATTGGAAAATTCTGTGAATAAACATTATCAAATCTCTACCTGTTTAAGCCAGTGCTTTTATGAGGTGCTTAGTTTAATTTAACATTTAGGGAGTTGAATAATCCCCCAAAGGAAGACACCAGAACATCTAATAATGGATTCATTCTCTTTGAAATAGCAGGAGAAAATAGGGTGCTAGTAACAGCTAAAGGATAAAATTCACTAATGGTCCTTGGAGCAGAAATGGGGACCCAGCCCTTTTCCTTCTCAGCTGACTGACTTAATCACTGAGAGATGTTACAGTTTCCATGTTTCCTTGGTCCAAAAAAAGATGATTATTTTATGCAAAGAAGACGGCTTCAATAAAAGAATGTGAGAGATGTGGAATCTGGAATAGTCTGTAGTCTGTGAGTTTAAAGTTTTCCTGGAGAAAATTAACAATATATGCAATGTAGCAATTTCCCTTAAGCAAGAAAAGTGTAACAGAACCTACATCTCTTCAACTGTTGTACAGAAGTGTTGGGGAGCAGGAGAAAACTGTTACATGTTGTAAAAGAAAGGAGGTGTCAGCTACATATTATTGAACTTTCACATGTTCAATTACCACACTGACTAAATAAAAAACCCCAACCCTTTAAAAATCCCTCCATCTAGTTTCTGGATCTCTACTGGATTTGAAGTGTGTCCAGCTGTGCTGCTCAGTCAACACTGAAGCTTTTATTGACATATGCAGACGTAGAATGCTAACCTGAAGAGCCCAGTTCCCATGCTGTTTGCCAGCTGAACGTGTTTTTTCAGAACCAAGATTTTGGAGCTAGGTGCCTGGAATCCCTTCAAACCCTTTCTGAGGACTGGCACACAAAATGTTTTCAATAATAGTCCAAAGTTGTTAGTGTGATCTGTAATGTGTTTTGTTTAAATGCAAATATTGGAACCTGAACAGATGCATTAGCAAATGTTAAGTGAAAAAAAATTATAGATAGAACAGCTTTATGTATTAATATAGAGTCCGTGATTTTTTTTGTCTTTCAAAGGAAACATGATGGGCTGCTGTATATTTAATCATTTGTATTTTAGGCTCTAATTGTTTAAACACATGCTTACATGTTTAATTTTACATTTTATATTAACATTACATTTACCTCAAGGTTATTTGAAACATTCAGCCAGAATTACTGTGCATTTTGTAGGGTCAGTATCCTCATGGAGACATAATACTGTTTAAATAAACTGCGGTGTATTTGTTCTCTTTTGCTGTGCAATAAACTGTTACAATTGGAACAAAATTATTAACTTCAGATTTTATTAATTCTCTTACAGATATCCATATTATCCCTAATACTGTTTTGGTTTTGGTTTTTTTCTTCCTGTCAGGATGCTAATGGCCTGTGTTACCCTTCAAGCAAAAGCCACCAACAGACTTTCGCCTACTTGATTGTGGATCCCTGCAAGCGACACGTGAATATTCTGTATCACTGTTTCGGTGGAAGCCTATTTACAAACTAGTTATGAACCTGGCTGGTCCCCAGTTTTATAATGGAGGTTGCCTTCTCTCTGCATGGGTTCAGGTAGACATTGCATAGTTTTCTGACGAGGAAAGCTCTACTTGATGACACGCTCGGAAGTGCTTCCCGTTCACTCAGATGTTACTATGTGGTTAGTGACAGAAGTTTTCCGGTATTTATAGTTCTTGAAGCTGTTTTCTTGGCCGTTTTTCCCCTTCTCTCACCCGTTTTATCTAATAAAAAGTATTTCTCTCGAGGTCTCGTCATTTTTATGAGCCAGCTTTACAGACCCGCGACGCGTAACTGCAGGGGAGGCTCTGCAGTCGGTGAAAGCTCCGAGGAACCGGGAGAAAGCGCGGAAGGGGACCGGCCAAAGGGGGTCCCGGGCCGCTGCCTCTTCCGGGCCGGGGGGAGGGAAGCGCGGTGCCCCTCCCCACCCCCTCGCGGAGCGGCCTCCTGGAAGTTGGGATAGAAGTTAGGGAGAAAAAAAGTTGTGGTTGGCGGCAGCGCTCCGTGGCGGCCGAGGGCGGGCGGGCAGGCGGGAGAGGCGCGGGCGGGCGCGCA
>VZTH01005985.1:114074-133398 GCA_013397815.1 Aleadryas rufinucha
AGGAGCGGGGTGGGGGATGCGGGGCAGGGTCGTCGCTCGGCCTCCAGGAGCGTTTGGTCTTTAAGCGGAGGGACTTTTGTACCAAGACCTAAGTGCTGGTGTGAATACGAGCGAAAGCTAATGCTGTTACCAACTTTTTGGAACGAGGCTGTGCCTATCTAGTCGAGTGTTATTAAGTAATGAGCTTCGTTGCTAAGCTATAAAATAGGTTTTACTGGCTATTGTCACTTTATCTACTGTGTAGCTAGTGAGAGTGAAACTCGCTGTGTACTGGTGCCTGGTATCCGTGTTGTTAAGGGTCTGTCAACATTTCCATTATTAAACTTCTGTTTTGAGCGATTTATAACTTGACTTCAGAAGTTCATTCCAGACTGAACCTTGGCACGTACTCTCCCAGCCTAGGAGTTAATTCATTTTCCAAATACTCAAAAAAGCAGTCCGGCCTTCACATAGGAAGACTGAAAAGAAAATTGGAAGGGATGGGGCTGAACTGCTTCTGTAGTTTTGCTAGCTTCTGAGTTGCAGACATTTAATAACGTACTGAAATCCAGCAATGAATAAGGGGTTTATGTATAGTTTTCTCCCAACTTGTGCAAATCTCATCGCAGTTCCATTGTGTACAAATCTAAATGAGTAGACACACACTCGATGCTGGGTCTTGTTAAATACAGTAACTGCAGTTAAATAGCTGTCATGTTTAACGTGTGTGATGGTCAGACAACTTTTGGTGGTACTTTTAAGCTTAGCCTTATATTCCTTGTGTATGATAGTCTTTGTCTGGAAAGCATATTTAGTTGGATCACTGTTCCTTGTACCACTCAGTGGTTCCTAAAACTTTAACTGGAAATCCAGCTAAAGCAAGAGAGAATAATTTGCTTCATTGTGGACTGTCTTTTAAAATGACTGTTTTAATTTTTCCTTTTTGTTTAATTGTGCCACATAAACATTCTACTTAAAGAAAAGGTCTCTATTTTCTGTAATTCTGTGATTCTCAGGAATTAAAGTACTGCAAATCCAGTTGGTTTACTACTCGCCTGTTCTGTGTGACTGTAAATGCAAACTAATTAGTTTCTGGTTGAACACATGAAACTTCTCGTGTGCTTACATACAGATGGAGTGAAGCAGAACTGTGTGTAAAAGTGTGTAAGGGAGGCTTCATATGGTGCAATACCTTGTGTAGAGAGGTGTGGCAAGGACTGATATATGCGTCTCATTTATAGGTGTCAATGTTGTTCTGGTCTATCTATAAAACCAGTTAATTGGTAAATGTATTTTTAAAAGCCATTTTTAATTCAGTCAGATTTTCAGAGCTGCCTTTTCTGTTCCATGTTGGACATGAATTTACTACTGGCAAGGATGTTCTGTGTACTTATGACTGGTGACTCTGGTGAATGGGTTTGTGAGTCATTTCTGATTGACTGGTTCAACCGTTTGCTGAAGCTTTGTTTTGGATAAAGCATGGACAGACTATACCCTTAAAAGTTTGAGTTGTTAGGAAATGTTATGTTCAGTCTTCTTGTATAGGTTTTTTTTATGGTTGAATTAGTGAGTCTTCCTCCATTGGAACTGACTGCTGCCAGCTGGCATTTTACTACTACTTTTCTCTTTGTGTGACCTTTTAAACCCCTATAGGGTGGGTGGTGGTGGTGTGTGCATGTATTTGAACCCCCACACCCCCACTTGAAAAGGAGAGTGGGAAATTAACTCCTCCAGCAGAAAGTGGGTGTGATGGTAGTGAGTGAATGCAGTCCAGTAACAATCCACTCTATGCACTGGATGAGGTCTGCTGACTGCAGGCAGGTTTGTTCTTAACCCTGCACTGAAGAGTAAGAACTTCACTTTTCAAAATAAAGCTAAGGGCTCTCAGTACATACAGTTAATATTTCTTGACTTGCACAAGGGCTTTTGTGATGCTAATTAACCAAGCTATGAGGAGGCTTGCTTGAACAGTAACTACTGGAAAATAAGCAGAACTTTAGAATAACTGAGCTATGAATTTTCCTGAAACATTCATTTAAAGCAAAATGTCTTCTGACAGCTGCATTTCTGCTGAAATATAAGAATCTTAATGGAAATAATTTCACTCCTGGCAGGCCAGCACTGATGCCGGGACAGCAGGAGCCCTGACCCCACAGCATGTCCGAGCACATTCCTCTCCAGCATCACTGCAGCTGGGAGCTGTTTCTCCAGGGACACTTACACCCTCTGGAGTAGTGACTGGACCTGGAGCTCCATCTTCTCAACACCTCCGCCAGTCTTCTTTTGAGATCCCTGATGATGTACCTTTGCCACCAGGCTGGGAGATGGCTAAGACACCATCTGGACAGAGATACTTTCTTAAGTAAGTAAAATTTCTTTTCAGTTAGCTATATCTCTGGCATTTACTTTTTGTTGGGATATATACTTTGTATTTACAATCTTAGAATTTGAGTAAATTTCATTTGGTTTAAAATATGTGTTTTTAAAAACACATATTGCTCCTGATTTTAGGGGACCCTACCACTTCAGTATTTCTCCCTTATCAACTCTGCTGTTTCTGAAAACTGAATGGTACTCTGTGAATATTTGTCCTATCTTAATCTTAGCTGAAGAATGTTATCCATTATATTGTGTACTAAAAATCAGTGAAATAAGCATAGTGATTCTTAAACAATGAGACTTTTGGATTTGCTGAATATTGTCAGAGTTGTCATGCAGGTCAAGATACAGTTTACCTCATTTTAATAATACAGATATAAAAATACAGAGTTAACTTTAGAGACTGTTGTAGTAACAATATGTCAGGATTTCTTATGTTTTGATTAAGGACAATTGTTTAAATACACAACCAAAATGTTTTTTGCCTGCTCTCTCTTCCTGAGGTAATTAACATATGTGTTTGATTGCAGTATTTGTGTTTGAAACTTAACTCATCTACATTCCTGGCAGTGAAAAGGAAATTTCAGAACTTCTAACATTGTTTCATGTTCCTAGAGCTGTAACTTTTGCACACAGTGAAATTAGTATCACCTTTTCTATAACTGAAGAAAAGTTACTTGTGCCATCCATCTGATACCCAATGCATCAGGAAGCATTTTCTTTTACTCTGTGCAGTTTTCTAAAACAGCAGGAGCTTGTCCTTCTTTCTGAAAGTGTGCCCACCAAGACCATAATTTGCCTTCAAATATTTTGACTATAATTTGAACTTTTTATTTAACAGCAGGTCTCTAAATAACCCATTATATGTCATTTGCAGCGTGGGGAGTGGTAACACTGTGTTACTAATGTTAAATTTGTTTCGGCCAAGAAAACCATCTTTATCCCTACCTTTCTCGCTCAAACATTGTGATTAATACATGCATCTGATTGAAGTAGTTAAGCTTGTAGCTTCAAAAACAATTTTACATTGTCTGCAATGAAAATTGAACTTGTAGAACTTCTTAAAAATGTTTGTTGTTCCTGTAGCAGTGGTATTTCCATACAGAGAAATTAGCTTTTTTTTTTTCTCAACCGAAAAGAAGTTGCAGTAGTTGTCTGAAATTATTTGAGCCTGAAGGTTCCTTTTTGAGAACAATCATTCTCTATTAGAAATATGCAAAGAAGCATTAGCTATAGATCTTGAAGATGTGATATTTTCTTTGGTGAAGTTTAACAGATCAGTATGTTATACAGTATGAGCTTTTCAGCAGGCACAAGTAGAAGGTTTGTTTGAACTGTGTAAATTTATGCCATTTGAGAACTGTAGCTCATTGAACCTTGAGGGAAGAACAGAATGAGTTTTGAAATGAAAAGCAAGCTTTTGTTTTGACTGTGTTAGAGCTCTTAAAGAGCAGCTTATGAAGCATGAAAAATAGATATTTGATTTTTAAGTTTTACTGCCACAAGTATTTGTTTTTGATAGCACTGTCAATTTTACAGAAAATGAAACAGTTTAAGAGATAAAAAATGTCTTCCTGCTCTTCTAATGAATTTTTTTAATTGTGCTCATTCAGGTGAAATCAGAGTGAAAGATTTATTCTTGGAAAGCTTTTTCTGCAGTTTGATTATTACCACAAAAATCTTTCCTTTTTCTTCTGCAAGTTTTTTTATCCTTTCTTGGTGTCCTGGTATCCATTTCAAAGGGTCAGGTTTCAGCAAGAACAATAAAGAGCCTGAGACTGGAAAGTACACACAAGTCTGGCAAACTCATCTGCATGAGCAAGATCGTTTGTTCTCAAGCAGACATCCAAAGTAAATGATTGAAAGAGCTGCTAGCTGTGAAGGATGTGTCTTGAAGGGGAAAGGAGTGGAAACAAACCAGGTTGTTAGGAAGAAAAATAAAGGCTCTACTTTTTGAACCTCCCCCTGCTGGGTCACATGCTGACCTTGGGAGATTTTTAACAGTGTAATGGGCTGTTTCCTTTTGGCTTTCCTTGGGTGATGCTGTGGTATGGGAGAGTCTAATAAGGACAGCTCTGTTCACACTTGAAGAACATTTGTTCACAAAAAGGTTGCTTGATACTATCTACAGGTGAGATCCACCAACTTCATTGGAGTTCATTAAGATTTGTAAAAAGCATTTAAAGTACTAGCGACATGTTTGCTGTCTATGTGTAGGAAATCCAAAGAAATGTAAGCCTAGTTTTGTGTAGCAAGTTTGTATACTAAAAGCTTTTTTCAGGGATGAATGGTAAGTTCTATCTTACACCTACAAGCCTGCTCGCATCTTGCCTGGTTATACCTTACACATTTGCTTGAAATGTGAGTACTAAGATTTCTGATTCTAAATACATTTAATTCTACCATATGCAGATTTTTGGTGTCTCTTCCAAGTATTCAGCTTTTTTTTTGATTGGCTGCATCGCTCTTTGTTTCCACTTGCTCTGTTGTGTGGCCACTCCATGAACAGTCTGGTAATCAGGCTCTAGAAAGATCTTTGCAGAATAGGTAACAATATTAGATTTTTTCCAGATGTCAGTAAGCCTTATGGTTAGAGTTATCATAATGTGCTACAGTGCAAAGAGAATAATATGAAATTGAGTACCATACTTAATACACTCTGGAATTACAGTCACTTCCACTAATCAGTGGGTTGAACACTGCAAACATAGTAATTTGTGCAAAGAAATTAAAATAGTGTATATAGGAGAGAAAATACTTAATCATCTGTGTGTGTATAGAGATACATAGATGCACAGAGCTCTTTAGCCAGATATTTTATATACACACTCCATGTATCCATACATATTAAAAGAAGGTCAGAGTGGTACTATAGGGTTTGAACCAGAACTACTCTTGTAAATTAGTCTGTCATCTGGATAAATAGACCCCTTATGTATGAATGCCCAACGTATGATTTGCCAGAATTCCACTCATTAGCATTCATCTCACTGTTATGAGTAGTACTGCTGAGTTTAATTTTCCGTTAGCGATGGTTTTGAGCAGTGGGTTAAGGCTTGCTTGCTGCACAGCTGGTAAAACTATTTTGTATTGATGCTGCTCCTTCAATGGAGCACCTAAGTTAAGACTTGCCTGGTTAGTGAGTGGTCGCATCTGAGTCATCGCTCACTGGTGTGCGGTAGCTTTAGCCCATTCTTAAACACAGAGTAAAAAAGCCGAGCTTGGTTTGTGTGGTGATGTCAATTGCATTGCTTTTTAACCGCTTCCTGTTAGCCAGCTGCTGCTTGACATTTCGGTGAACTGTGCAGAAAGATAGGGGATCGCTCTCGAGGCAAAAAATAATGTGCCATGGGAGTAGCAGACAACAGCTTGCAGGAAGAAAAAACTAATTTTGCTCAGTTTTAGAACTGCTCGTCTCATTTTAAATTAGAGTTATGCTTTCAATTCTTACAGAGCTTGTGTCATACCTCTTCTCATGTTGTAGTGTGAGGAAAAGTTAACTGATTGTCCAGCAAACAAGTCTTGTAATTATTTTTCCTACAGGAAGTAGTTCTTGCAAGCGGTTTATCAACAACTTCCTTTTTTTTCTGTGAAGTGTTGAATGACTTCCTGAAGGAGGCCAAGGTGGTTTTCATTAGTATTTGTGGGTGTGTTTGAGGTGTTTATCCATCTGGCAGAAAAAAAGATTGCTGTTACACATTTCTCATGTGCTCCATACAGAAGTATGACTTTGGATGTTATGAAACCAAATAGTTTTAAAACAACAGGGAAGTTTGTTGCTATGATTTTTGGTTTTGGTTTTTTTTTTTAATTTCCTCATGTCACACATGAAAAATATCCAGTGATGCTGTTAAATTTCTCTTGCATCCTGTTTTTACCCCTGACTGGAGCTACCAATATCCTCTGCTCCCCTCGGTCTCCCCACCCCACCAAAGTAATCTTAGTTTTCAAGGACAAAAGATGTTAATTGGAAAAACTGCAGCCACAGCTGCATATTTTATTGAATACCTTAATTTACTGTGGAAGTACATATTCAGAGTCATCAATATGACTTCGTGTGTTTATACTTCTATAGTTCAGGCAAGCTGGTCAGTAAAATAGCAGTATTGTTAGAAGCTGAAACTGCAGCCACTGCTTTTGATGGGCTTCTCCACTTCTGAAGATCTTTGGTTGCTAAATTTTATTTGTAATATGTCAAGTTAGTTACATTTTTGTATTGATGATTTGACTGTTTAAGAAAATACTCAAAAGATCAAAGATCTACCTAGAAAAAGGCATGAAAAAAATGGCACTGCGGACGCTGTCAGTTTAAGAACATAGCCAAAGGAAAAACATTAGTTAAAACACTTTCAAAGGAAATCTTGCTGTGATATGTTTTTGACAGTTTAAGGAAAGATAGTCACAGTACTACTAAGTGTATATTTTTCCTTCTTCCTCTTACTTTGAGGAGCCCTATGAAAGAACAATAACACAAGTTATTTCGAATTCGCAATTGTACTGAAGATTTTGATACCTTTGAAAGGGCCAAGGAAGAATAAGGGCAAACGTGCCTTATTTGTGTTATCACTGGGACTAGGCATCAGTGAAAGCAGTGGCACACATTTTCTTGTGTTGGGTCGCACAATGATGTCCATGTATTCAATACCCTGCTGTACCAGGTGATTTTATAAGACTATTCAAAAAAGCAGTGTAGTAGATACGATTTCAGGTAAACCAAAAACATATATTGTGGTTTTCACTAATGTATTTTCTTTTTATTTATAAGCATATTGACATTTATTATCTTCAGAAGAAAATAGAACTGGGGAAAATATAGCACCCATGGCACCTAGTTGGAAGTTAATAATTAAATTACCTCTGAGGAGTTTTTTTTTTTTAATTAGTTGTTGTTCTGTACCTTTCTTCTTCTCATGAGTTTTGTCTTTCACTTATCTCTTATATAAATAGTCTTTGTGCTTTATAGTGTCTGATTTGGGGGGTTATATGCTTTAGGTATCTCATACTGCTTTGTAGCCCTGCTCTCCTATCTCCTGAATCAAATTTGAGATCAGTTTTATCTTACTGGTGATCTGAAAACATTATGTTGAAAGCTGTAACTGTGACCAAGTCTTAATCAGTCTTTTGTAATTAAAAATATTAAAGTATCTCTGATTAGTAATAAGAGTCTTCTGATACAGGTTTAATCAGAATTTCATGTTTAAAAAAAGATGCTTCTGCAATTCTGCTTAATAAATATTTTGTCCGGTTATATTTGATTGAGAGTAGTAGCCTTTAGCTCTATGGGTGCAGTTACATTGCTATGGAACTACCTCTGTTTTCTGAGGTCTTGACTTCTAAAGACAAAAAAGAATTTTATATAAATCAAGATGAGTGTCTTCTGGATTTTTATCCTTTTGTCTTTTATTTTTCTGTATGTGGAAGATGGCAAAGAATTACAGTAGGGGGGTTTTTAGTCATCTGACTTGTAACATAGGGTAGTCTGTAACCTATCAGTCACATGATGGAAATTCCTGCTTGATAGAAAGCAGTAAAACAATAAAATAATGTTAATTTGAAAATTCCCATGAATGTAAGACTGACCACTACTACACCATATTTTTGCAAAAAGTGTCTAATGGGTAGATGCTATTGAACTGATCAGTGGCATGTTCGGGTAAAATCATACCAACTTTTACAAGATTCATCTCTTATTCTCTGATCTTTCTCCTTCTGGAAATGAAAAAACCCAGTAGCTTTAAAATTCTAAATGTAAAGCCGCCATTTATACTTTGTTTAATTTCCCTTTGCAATTGTGGCACAACAGCTGCAAATTTTTAAAAGCTGACACAGCAAGTAAATTGGATTTTTCACTCTGTCTGGTTTTAGACGAAACCCTCAGAGAAAGTAACTTATTAGCACTGGGAGTGCTGAAATATTTAACGTCAGGACCTAAATTAAGTCACATGTAAAATTAAAGCAGAGTTCCTGTTGCTCTCAAAGAAACATGTTCACATATCGGACATAAGCCCTGGATGTAAGCACACAGGGGGTGATGCCCAGGAGAGCAAGAGGTGTTGCTCAGGGCTGAGGTACAAGATTAACTATTAAAACTAGTCTGAGTTACAAGCAATCTTGATTAAGACTAGACACCTCTCCTCTGCAACCAACCAAGGAAAAAAACCCAAAAATGAGGTAAACAGCAACAGAGGTCTGTCAGCCAAAACTAGGGATTTTTGTCTTCTTTTTATATGTGGCCAGAGCACTGCATGTGTTTATCTTCATAGCTGGGAATAAATTCGGATGATGTAATGAGATTTAGTTTAACCTTTTAAAATGGATAGCTGCTCAGTTCTCGTATTGTGTCCTTGTGTTTTTACACATTCCAACATACTTGCATTTATCGTTTGTACAGTTCTTGTATACCTACGCAGTAAAACTCAATAATGGTGGAACTTGCTGTCTTTTGATATTTGAGTAAATATTCTTTTTTTTTTAAGGCGTGTTTTTTTTTCTTTACCTTTTTTTTTTATCTCCCCCACCCTGGCAACAAGCTGTGAGTGCTTATGTAAAGGCTGATACTTACCTGACTCAGTTTCTCTGACTCAGTTTCTCTTGTAAATTCTAAAGAAAATTTCACTTGGTTAAATGCAGGAAATTTACAGGAGATTTCTGTGAGTAGCAGTCCTGTGGTAGGTGCCCCTAAGATACAGGCAGGGTACCATGTAGTTGGCCTAAGAGAATGATAGAATTGTGTCTAGGGGAAATTTGACAGCATGGTTAGGATGATGGGAAACAAATTCTTGGGGCAATGTTGTTTTGGAATGTTAACAGATAGATGCCATGTACTGGCTGGACACTGTCCCGCAAGCAGTTTGATAAACCTGAATCTGATGTCAGGCCCTATTGGGAAATTTACCAGATGAACCATACTTTTTGTTAAGCATTTGAATTGGAATCTAAAGCATGGGGGAAATTTGTTTTTAATACAAAAATGGTACCTCATAGCTGCTTTTTGCATAATAAAACTTGGAATTTTATTTGGAGAACAAAAGTTTTTGTAAGGCGTGACTAAGCTGGGTCACTGTTTCATGGCCTCCTGAAGTGCTTCTTGGAGTCTGTTTTCTGGAATTCACTCTGCTGCTATTTTATTTGGCTTTTAACTAAGTTGTTTCAGACTGTGTTTCAGGCAAGTATTCTAAATTGCTGGTTAAGTCAAGGTACTAATATAAACCTGCCTTGTAAAGTAAGACTTTTACCAGTATACTGCCTGTCAGTCATGTCAGTTGCTATGGAGACAAAGCTGTCTTGAAAAGAGTCTTGGACTTTGCTTTAATTTTGCTAATGAGGCTTTGCTTCATCATAGTGAAAGACCGGATCCCTTATGCTGGGTCTCTGACATGCTGTTTGGTAACTTAGATCGGTGTAAGGGGTTCAGTATAGTTACTGATTATTATACTGAGGTTGTGAAGCCAGTTTCTTTCTTCTGAATTGTTTTGTAGGAAAGTCAAGTAAAGGTCATTTACTGTTGCTAGTTTATCTCCAGTGAGTTCTGATTTATTGAGAATTTTGTTGGAAGTTTGTCTGCACTACACAGATTTGTTTAAACAGTGTTACAACTTCAAGGATGCCTTTCCCTTTCTGATTCCCTTGTTGCAAGTAAACTTCTTGCCTTTACTGGATATGTTATCAAGTTAGACATCTATGGCTGAATAAAGCATCTGACAGTAAAGAAGCATAGATTTATAGGCAAAATGGAATTCTTTGAGTAAAGAAAATAAATGCAACTCATAGGTGTATTTTCGTATTGTATCTCACTTCTCAGTTATTTTTTTCTGATTTGTTGTACTTATTTGAAAAGCTTGATTGGCAAGTCCTCTGCAATGACTTTGATTGCAACATTTCATGTAGTCTCTTTAGAATGGTGGAAAATTTCTTCTCTGTTTGCTGACTATGCTGTTGGTATAGTTAATATGGTTAATAGACCTAAATGTCGAATGAACACATAATTCAGTAGTGATATTTATTTACAAAACTTCTGTCGCTCTCAGAGCAGCCAGCTTTGCATGACTTAAGGATATGAAATATATATATACGTAAAAAGGTGTAATCTGATATATAAAAGGCTGTGACAAAGTTGCTTTGAAGTGTGTTCTATGCCATCTTTAGAGGTCATTTTTGTATATATAAGAAAAACATGTTTGGAGAAAAAAGTAATACTGTGCTGTAACTAGAGTTTAGGTGTCCATTGACTTCTGTGATGGTCTTTGGGTCGTGATGAATTCATTTAACAGTGAAATGTTTTAAATACTTCCAGTTTTCAGTGAAAACAGTTAATAGCGCATTATGTGGTTACAGGGTTTTGTACACAAGAGCCTGGCTAAGCTAAAACTGCCTGTGTTCTAGTTCATGTATGGATAGATTTTTGAGAGCTTTTTGTTATGCTGCTGTTGACAGAATTATGTTATCATCAGTGTGGACCTGTGTTTCATTTTTATACCTTTGGTCTCTAAACACATGCACGCTTAATTTCTGTCTGTGTATATCACTTACTTCTGACCAGTGAGTATAACATTTGAACTCAAGTAAGCATTCTCTTTCATAACTGGTATTTCAGGTTTTCACTTTTTATGAGATTTTAATTCTAAAACTAAGCAGACCTAAGATTTTGGAACCAAATAATTAGTAAGTAATAGAGGGCAGGAACTTTCAGATTTGTAGTGTTAGAACTGTTAATCTTTATGATTGTGAGGGTTTGGCTTTGTCTTTTTATTTCTCCTATAACGACTAATAACAGGAAAAAATCTGTTGGATATTTAACAATATCCTGGTAATTTAGATATTGAATAGGCATAAGGAAGAGAAAATGTGAAACAGACCTTAGCATAAACAGTTAGTTAAGAATTAACATTTTAGCATCCATGTTAACAAGGTCAAAGGAAGTCTTAATTACATGCTTTTAAAAAATAGTTTGCAATTCAAAATTGTCCCCATTTTTTATTATGCTGTCAGACGGGTCCTCACATGATCAGCTCTGTGTTATGCAAATTTGTTGAGGAACTTGGACAGTTCATTGTTTTCTTAATGAATTATTACATTTCAGTTGTATGTGATAATGTATCCAGGAAAAAAGAATCAATCAGTCAGCTTCATAATTGTGGTACCCATTTTCCAACTTTCAGTTTTGGTGTTGCATTGGAGTAGGGAGCAGGGAAGCAAAAGGGAGATGCTTTTTTTTTTTCTTCTGATGCAACTGTTTGTGTAGCTTTTGCTGACAGCTACAGTTTGAATCCTTTTTATGCTGTGATGGTGAGCAATTCAGAAATTGTCTATGAACTTTGATTCTTTTGCTCTGCAGTCTTGTTGGAATAGAAGTGTAGGCTCCTGTCTGTGCCAAGCTTTACCTTTTTAAAATGGCCTCAAATGCTTGCTCTCTGAAACCTAAGGGGGAGGATTTCAAGTGGTTTCCAAGCCAAGGTAAAAACTAAGTACCAAATAGTTGAAGGACTTGCAATAAAGTGAAAATTGGTGGCTTTTGTCATGGATAAATTTTATGTAAATCAGTTCATGGGAAGAATTCTTTCATCCTCACAAGAAGCTGTTGAGCTCTTGTTCTGTGCATGCATGCATGTTTGTATGGAATTTTTTTGAAATACAGGAGATTCTAGTGTTGATGCTTCTTACTTTGCCAGGATCTGTGCATAATTTGCCTATAACTTTGTAAAATTCTTTATGTGAAAGATATAAGCAAACCTTCAGTTTTGCTAATGCGTGGTGCTTTTACTTCTTAACTAGCTTACATAACTAATTTCTCTCTTGAGTTCTCCTGATAAATATATTTGATTGTTATTGCCCTTACCTGCAGTTGGGGCATGAACTTACAGACCTTAGAATAATTTACTTGAAGTATATAAAAACTGAATGTAACCATTCAGTTACACACCCACCATCAATTAAAATTTTCCAGCCTCAACTATCATATGCAGGTATTTATGCACATACCGTGTCTCTTCATTTAGTATAACTGCAAGATATGCTTTAGACAAAAGGTGTTATTCTATTGTATAGGATGCAGTTCAGTTCTTGACTTCCAGCTAGAAATCGTGTGTGTTCTGCAAGTTGCAGAAGAATAAAAAAGATGAAAATTCTTGTAAGCAAACTCCAAAAAGTTTTATTAAATTAATATATACAGGTTGCACTACAGTAGCAACTGGTGCTGTCACACTGTGCTTTATAACACAATCCTTTCATTTACACTTTGTTAGGACTAGTAGGTTTTCATTTAGGTTGGTATAAATCTTGCATACTGTTTGAGGCAATATTTCTGCTAAAGAAAAGAACATTTGTCAAAGCTCTTAGGCTGTTTAGCTCATGTTGATGCACAGCATTTTAGATTAGCGCTAGTGGATCCTACAGTAAGGCTGAACTGCAGAATCAGATTGTAGTGTTGTGTTGTTATCAGAGAGATGTCTGAGTAACACCTGTAACGTATACTTAAAATTATCAGGTGAAGGAAAAAGGCCAAAACATAATACGTGATAGAAGTGAAGATAAAAACCAGCAATACTGGTGGTAGGGATGCAGTAGAAGTAGCTATGCTGTTCTCCCTAAGTCTCCTTTTGCTGTTCTTGAGATGTTGGAGATGTTCAAGATGTTGAGTTTTAAAACCTAACAACTGCTGGGCCCTGCCAGTGTTGCTTTTGTAAGAGAGCTTATCAACAGCATCACTTGAAACTGCCGCCATTTATACAAACCGAGTCCAGGTGCCTGTCCAGGTAACGATCTTGTTGCTAGTAGTGGTCATGAGCGAATTTCTTGGAAAGACTTAGCAGGGCAAGCATATACTCTTCAAGCAGATACTCTTCTCTGAGAACTCTCCTGGCTTCCAACTGTCCTCCAAGACTTGCGTTGTCTCCCCTTGAGGTCCCTTTTAGCATTGTCTGCATGCTTTGGCAAGGAGCCTGTCTCACTAGTTGTCTGTCCACTGCATGAAGAAATGCCTTCTGTCTCTTCTAAGCTTGGCTCCCATCAGCTGCATTCAGTGGTGTCCAGTTCTTACTTTAAATGTGACAATGAACAGTTGGTACATATTTGTTCTGCTCAAGATTGCTGTATTTTCCTCTGGAAATTACTTCTTTTGAAATTTGAAGAGTCCTAACCTGCTGGATCTTCCTGGAATAGAAGCTTTTTTCATTTATCCCTGCAACCCATCTTTTTCATATCCTTAACTCATGTGTTTTCCAATTTTTCTTATTTTTCAAATGAAAGTTTAGGAATGTTTTGCAGCATTCACCATTCTGAACCTTTCATCTAAAAAATACCCCATTTATTCTTACTGCCACTTGTCCTTTTGCTCTAGATACCTTCTTTTTCTCCCCAGCTCTTTGCAATTAGCAGTTGACGAAAAAGTAAATTTGTATCATTGGGGAACTGTGGTGGTGCTGCTGCTTTCTCTTGGATAGATTCTAGTGTATAGGCCCCTGTGAAAGTTTACCAGAGTCCTACCTCTGGTGGAAGAGCTGCTGATTCCTCCTTCCCTAGTGCTGTGTGTTTGCTTTATAGTTTCTTACTGGTAACTGTTTCTTCGTGTCATATCAGGACCTATCCTCATCCTGTAGCTGCCTTTTGTTTTAGTAAAAAACAACACTTGCTGTTCCTAATCAGATCTTGTAGTCTTTGGTTTTTGAAGCTTGATGCCTACTATGATTGCTGTGTCTTCAGAAGCTGAGCCTTCTGTATGAACGCTGGGATGCAAATACTTCTGTTGGTGCATTCACTATGAAAGAGAGAAGTCATCTGCACTTGCGTCTGGCTTATATTTGGGAGCTGCTCCAACCAAATGGAAGTATGCTGGTGTGATAAAATGATGTGTATGTGCTTTAAAATACCCAAGCATGATTCATTTCTAGAACAAAATATTTTGTGGAAGATAGTACACATGTACTAAATGACCTACTAGATGTACTGGACCTACTCAATGTATGTAGGTCTTGAACTGAATGGAAATGTGATTAAAGAAGTGAGCAGTGGCAGTGTATTTGGAAGATGGCTTATGTTTCTTCATATACTCAGTTTCAGTGATGCTGAAACAATGTCAGTCTCAACCGTGTTTTGGAACTGTCATTTGATATTCTACTACGTTTTGCTACGAAACCACTTCTGCTTATACCATGCTTTACTTCCTAGTATCTGCATACCAAATGCTTACACTGTATTTTTCTGTCATGCAGTATGTCTACATAGCACAACAGTTCAGTAATCAAAAGAGAACTATTTGGCTCTGCAGAGTTGTGATTTTTTTAGAGATTGTCAACCATCTGTAACAGATTTTGTGATATTGAATATATTGTTTCAAATGTGGCAATTGTAAATAGATAATAAGGGACAGTTATCTGAGTCTGAAAAACACCTGAGTAATTAGCTCAGTGGAAGCTTTCTTCTCACACTGGTAAAGGTTGATTAATTCTGCATAGGCAGTTCAGCATTGTTAGGGTCTTAAGTTGACTGGAAGTTCAAAGAGCCATGAATCTACCATGTGATCTAGACATGGTTTGGGGTTTTTTTCTCTTTTTTTCTCCCAAATTTCACAAACACAGCCATTAGTGTCTTTATTATTATCTATCCAACCTAGTACTTACTGAAGGTTGGTCATCTGTCCAACCTTCTGCTTGAAAGCACACAGATGTTGTTAAAGCTTGATCAGGTCAGAAGTGACTGTTGAGCCAAGTCTGGAAAACATCCAAGGTTGGAGATACCAGATCCTCCCTTTTTCCTATTAAAATGGTCTTTTATAAGATTATTTCTCTGCAGCACAGCAAAATATCTAGTGTAGCTCCTCATGGACACAATGATTTTGTTAAGGGGCTGAAGTTTCTTTAGTAGCTGAAAGAAATAAATGTCATTCTTTAGGTGGCATTTTCTTATGATTAAAAAAAGAAAGCAATTAATGAAGTTACTGTATTGGGTTTGCATAGCAGGGTTTTGGTAGCAGGGGGGATTACAGGGATGATTTCTTTGAGAAGTTACTAGAAGCTTCCTCCATGTCTCACAGAGCCAATGCCATCTAGCTCTAAGAAGCTTGCAAGGACTGAGCCCATCAGTAACAGTGGTAGTTCTTCTGGAATAATGCATTTAAGAAGAAGGAGAAAAAACTGCTGCAGAACAGCAATAGCTGAAGAGAGGAGTGAGAATATGTGAGAGGAACAGCTCTGTAGACCCCAAGGTCAGCGCAGAAGGAGGGGCAGGAGGTGCTCCAGCCCCTGGAGCTGAGATTCCTTTGTCCATCCTGCTGCACCCCATGGTGATGCAACTGTGCCCCTGAAGCCCATGGAGGTCCATGGGGATGCAGAAATTCACCTGCGACCTGTGCAGGACCTCATGCCAGACCAGCTGGATGCCTGAAGGAGGCTGTGACCCTGTGGGAAGCCTGTGCTGGAACAGGCTTTGGGCGGAACTTGTGGCTCCATGGAGAGAGAAGCCCACGCTGGAGCAGGTTTGCTGGCAGGACTTGTGAGCTCTTGGGGCATCCACATTGGAGCAGCCTGTTCCTGAAGGGAACCCTACACTGTGGGGAGGACTCACACTGGAGCAGTTCAAGAAAAACTGCAGCCTATGGGTAGATCTCATGTTGGAGCTGTTAGTGAAGGACTGTATCCCAGGGGAGGGACCCTACCCTGGAGCAGGGGTCCTTCCCCTGAGGAGACAGCATGTGATGAACTGACAGCAGCCCCCATTCCATGTCCCCCTGTGCTGCTGTCAGGGAGGAAGTAGAGAAATCAGAAGTGAAGTTGAGCCCAGGGAGAAGGAAGGGCAGGGTGGAAGCATTTTTTAGATTTTGTTTTTATTTTTCATTATCCCACTCTGATTTGATTGGCAATAAATTGAACTTGTTTCCCTATATCAGGTGTTTTGCCTGTGATGGTAACTGGTGAATGATCCCTCTCTGCCCTTATCTCGACCCACTAGCCTTTTGTTATATTTTCTCTTGAGCTAAGGAGAGGAGTGATGAGAGTGGCTTTGGTAGGTACTTGGTGGCCAGCCAGGGTCAGCCTACTACATTTTCTCAGTCTGTTTCATATACTTAAGTTAGTCCTGTGTTGTGATATCCCATGACCATCTTACATTGAGTAAGTTCTCCAAATGACTGTGCTGTACTCTACAGTATAGTGTGTATTCAGTAATTCATCCAGGGATCTGCCTCACTTATCCTGGTTGACATATATCAGTTTTCTTGCTTGTTGCTTACAGTTGTGATCATATTTATGCAATTCTTTTAAATTTCATGAAACTCTGACAGGTTACTGGATGTGTAATACAGTAATTGCATTTCAGCCAGCATATGACATGGTTTCTTAAACATACTGAGTGTTAAGTCATAATAGCAGGGAATCCTATTCAAAATAGAAGAAATTACTCCTTGTCTATGAAATTATACTCTATATTTGTACTCTCAGTGTACTGTAATTACGGGTTTCTGAGCAAGCTAGAACTGAGAAGAGGAAACTAGATAGAACAGAGAGAAGCCTATTTCCACTGGGAAAGTGTGTCTTGTAGTTTGATTTTGGAAAGAAGTCTTACAGCACTGGCTTCACGTCTGATTCTGGTAGTGTGCCTGTAATGTGAGCTCATCTCATTGGTACATGGGGATGGTCTTTTGTCAGCAGTGGTACTCCCCAGTTCTTGGTGCTACACTCAGTCTTAATTTTTCCCTTTCAGTTGTTGAACTTGTCACGGCAGATGGGATGTGAATAAGTCATGGGAAGACAGCAGAGCCTAATGAGGTTAAAGATGTTAGAACGGGTTGAGTTTGAAGAGTGAAAGCAAGCTTTGTTTATGGTCTTTGAGGCAGCCTCTCTGAGTTTTGTAGCTGAAGCTGTGCGTAGTTCTTGTGTAGTTCTGTCGTAAGCCATTTATCAGTTTTTTCTGTAATTATATTTTTTCACCTGGACCCATTCTCTGATCCAAGGTCACGGTGTGACTGCTCAGAGGAGGAAGTGAGGTAGACGCTTCCTGAGAGTTAATTAAGCCTCAGATCCATGATGGCACTAAAGAGAGATGCATGTGGAATCATTCCATCTGATGTCAGAATCTAGTTGTACTTTTTTGTCAAAACAAGCCTGTATTCCATAAAGTATTTCTGAAGGAATTTAGTATTGTTCATCTAAAATTCAATATAATCATGAACCAAATACTTTATGTTCTTAGAGCTTTTAAATAATTTGTACAATGTTGATGGCTTAGCAGAACTAGTAAATTATGCGGTCAATATTATTTATTCATTCCCTCCATGTCTTCAGTAACATTTTCCTAGAAGACTAAATGCAATTTTGGAGCTGTTTTCATTTACACTTGGGATGTACTGAATGGGACTGGGGGTTTAGAGGATGAGCTTGTTGGTTGTCTGGTGGGTTATGGATTTTGGTTGTCTGGGGGAGGAGGGGGGTGTTGGGTGTTTGTTGTATAATATGCTTATTTTTTACATTTACTGTCAATACTATTCTCTGCAATTCAAAATCACATGGTTACCATTTGCTGTGGACAAACAGGTGAATTCTATATTCAGCTGTTCTGGGCAGCTTCAGTGAGTATTTGATCCATTTGTTTTGTCTGCAATAAATATATTTTATGCTTAACTGATGCTGGTTTTACTCTCTTGCCCTGTGATGCATTCAATATTTTAATGAACTTTATAGTAACTGAACATAAACCAATGTGTACAGGAGAAACAATATACTTTTTTTTTAAGGCTTTATTGAAATGTTACTTTTAAATTCTTGATTAAAGCTTCTAAGCAGTGTTGTTCTGTTGTTACTCTTCTTGGTAACAAGTTCACTGTGGATATTAAACACAATCATTGCAAGAGTGAGTAATAAGGCATAATGTTTATTCTTGTCTGTCTTGAATCCAGATTTTATTATGAACCTCCAGAAAAGGGGTCCTTTAGGTTTTTCTGTTAATCTTTATGCACATCATATCAGCTAAGATGATGCTCAACAAATGTAACAATCCTTACTCTAAAATTCAGAGAGCTGATTGACTGCAGTCCTCAAGAAGTTAGTTTAAAAAGTGTACAGAATTTCACTCTTAAAATTATCTTTTGAGGTATTTGGTTCAAAAACCCCCAAGACCCCCCTTGTTTTTAAACTCCTGTAGGTGATAATAATCTTCTGGTTTTGGAATTTGGATTCTTGTGCTTTTTATGGAAGCACAGGTCTCACTGAATGGAGTAGCCTGAAACATGGTCTGCTTTGGTGTCTAACTGAAAATGTCAGGCTTCTGGTTCAAATATGTGGTACATCAGTGAGGGACAGAGGAAATAGTATAGATAAATTCGTATAACAAATCTTTAGTTTAGATGGGGATTTTGGGGGGTCATTGGTGGTTTTGGTTTCCTTTTTAGTAAATACACCCCTGCATTAATATGTAGCTTAATATGAATTTTACAAGCAGCAGAAAAATAATGGGGAAAAGGACTTTTTAGTGAGCCATATGGAGAAAAAAAATTAAAAAGCAGTCATGTTTGTCTGGCTTGTAAATTTCTTCAAGTTTTATTGCAGCCATCTGTGTAGAGTTACCACCTTCCTTTTTCATAGAAACTGGACTAGGGTGACACAATGATTCTTCCAATCTCATCAATACACATCTTAGTTACTTAGGAGTGTCAAAAATAAAAGGACAATCCAGAAAAAAAGACATACTTTAATGCTTGATAAGTATTATACTTGGCTGTGATCCCGTATGCATTCTGTAGCTAATTCATTGAAGTCTGAGCTTGGTTTTATTCTAACAATATGCATAAACTTGGCTTTGCTGCAATTACAGATTTGATGTGTGAACTAAATTCAGCTGAAATCAGCAAGGGGTGTGTGTGGTTCTTTTGTGGTTAGTTTTTTTGGTTGGTTTCTTTTTTTTCTTTTTCTTTTTTTTTTTTTGGTTTTTGGTTTGTGATTTTGGGTTTTTTGGTTGGTTTGGGTTTTTATTTCTTAAGTTA